>STHB01016260.1:0-12707 GCA_018908115.1 Anopheles rivulorum
TTGGAAAAAATGGAACCTCCTGATGATAGTGGTCGGCTGCAGGTAGCGATGACTCCATTTTGGCCATCAAGTTGGACTGGTTTTTGGAGCACATAAAATGAAATGTGGTGAATTAATAATCAACGGCACAATGGGGCAGGAGAACCTCAGGGGGAAGGTGTTAGCTCGTCATCATGTAGGTTGTTACTAACCGGATTACCTTTTGCTGAGACCGTTGGACGAACTTGGTTAGAATACGAGCCTTTTTGGGTGCAGTCATATTTCAATCGAGGAAGAGACTGTGAGAGTGAGATGCGTTGGTAATATCCGGAACCAGTAGCTCCATCCGGGTCGGATGATATGGTTCGTTTGGTTTTACTTTCCGAACCGAACCGGCTGTACCGAGCGTGCTGGACATCCGGCGATATTATTGGGAGGCATCGGAGCAGTCCGGAAGGTATCATGCGACTCATGAAGGAAAGTGACTGTTGTGATGGTACTGCATATGCAAAACCCACACCGAGAGGAATTAAACATGAGTAGAAGAAATTGCTGCTGTTGTTGTCTACCCCAGCTGAAGATCCGTCTCGAGACTGCGGATGTCCCGGAGTAACTTTTTTACGTGAAGAGCTTAAAATAAAGGACCAATAACAGAAAGTGGCCTGTGTTAGTATGTTTACTCCACTGGTTGCGTATTGAAACAAAAGTTTGCCACAAGCTCTAGAGATATGAAGAACCGTAAGCTGTTTCAGTAACAGCAACCATCCTTCCTGCCCGGGCTTACAATGCACAAGAAAAGCTACATTAAGTTCGTGCTAAGGAAAGAAAAGCATTTCCAAACAGAATCATATCTGTAAGCCAGGATATGTTTTAAACCATTTGCTCTTTCCGTTAGAGTCGGCCAGTCTGTCGAAGAGGTCATTTTCCATACTTTTTTTACGGGTCGGAAGGCACTTTTGTGAGCAAATTACTTCGAACGCAAAACCTCAGAATGTCATCAATTCATTAGCCTAACGACCGGAAATACTCATTCAAGCACGGACAGGACAGGAACGCAAGAAAAGAAAAGGAATTTTAAAATGCTGCTTTCCATTTCATAACCATAAAAGAGAGGGTTTTTCCTTTTTTGTTTGGTTATGTTACAAGACAAAAGGGGATGAAAAAACGCACAAGAAGTAGCCTTGTACGCTGTTGGGTTGAGTGAAACGGAAAGGAAATGGTCTCCTGCCGTGCCGACCGCAAGATAACGATTTTCTACGCTATATTTATAAGCATGCACGCTGGTACGGTCGTTTCGTGTCGTATCGTTGAAAAATCCGGTGCTTAAAGGAGTTGGTTGAATCAATCGCGCATCATAGGGTTTCATGCACAACGCAGCACAGCATAACCTAACGAAACCCGTCGCGAAGAGCTTTACATCCTTTTTTTCTATTGCTATAGAGTAGTGAAAAAAGTTTTAGCTTCCTTAGTCATCGGGAGGGATCGAACGGATGTCCATCATAATTCTTTGCCTGTTCACGGTTGGACGCACGGCAAATGCTTACCCTGGGTGGCCTTATGGTTAAGCGCAGAGAATCCATATCTAGTGTCCTTAAATAGTCCGCCATCGGTGTGTAAAGCGAACCTAACTATCTTTCTCCTAAATTACCTTCATCAGGTGTTGGGGTTATGTTGGCAGTGATCTGGATTCTTTGTACCACCTTCGGCGAAGCACATAAATTCGTTAATTTTATTGACACATACTAAAGCGAGGGTAGCGAGTTGTCGGTTGGGGTTGGAAAATGAACAATTCCTTAACAATTGTTGGTTCAGCCTAGCTTTCGATGGGTTCCATTCAATTAAGGCGCAGGATAAAATATGAGATCGTCGCTCCCGGCCTCTGTTTATGTGTGTGTTCTCATGTGAGTGTTTAATCAAGCCGCCTTGTACTCGCCTTGTCGGTTCTTTACAGGGACTGGTGTACCGGGCACGTTTCCGATCCGAAAAGCGTAAATAATCCCGACGGACAAAGAGCAAAAGCTTCCTTAGTTAGATAATAGACCGGGCAAGATGGCGTCGGACTCGCTCGCCTTTTCCCTTCCCTACCATATACCTTGTGATATTCTCGTATCAATGTGTGGTTTATGGTAGATTATTCGCATTATCCTGTTGGCGTGTGCGCGTGTGGTTGTGTGTCGATTGGCGCACCCCGTTTGACTGGGCACCCCCACCAAGACCAGGGGAGAGAATTTATTCCAGCTTGTGCACCGAGATTTCCATAAATTCCAGCCCTTTTCGTTCCACGA
This sequence comes from Anopheles rivulorum, assembly GCA_018908115.1. Classification (NCBI taxonomy): domain Eukaryota; kingdom Metazoa; phylum Arthropoda; class Insecta; order Diptera; family Culicidae; genus Anopheles; species Anopheles rivulorum. The sequence continues at coordinate 2,265 of STHB01016260.1, forward strand.
GCAACTGTCAATATTATGAAAAGCTTCATTAGCACCTCGGCTATTATTTGTGCTTATGCCAAAGGCAAGGTCGTGATACGTACACGGTGGGGGAAAGAGTAAATACTTGGTGAGAAAGTGCTGCGCCGGTTTGGAGGACTGAATAAAAGTTTTATGTGGTTTGTTTTATTGACAAAACTATTTTATGGCTTTTGCTCCGAACATGATTCAGGCGAACCGGGGAGTTTAGCTCACACTTTTTTTGACGTTGACAGAAAGCGTAAATATGTCGGTACATTTAAGTTCGGTGAAGCGTATTAAAGTGTTTGTATTGAATTTAATGGATTTTTTTTAACTAATTTAACTAATGTTTGGTGAAAGTATAAAATTTCATAAAGCTGCCTTTCACGATATGATTTATAAATGTGTTTTATTTTATGTATAAAACCATTATTATTTTATTTGTGGTTTTGTTTAGATATCCAAATTCAGTCACATCTTGTTTCATTCTTTAAATTAAGCGTTAGAGTGGCTATCATCAAGTTGCTCGATTGGTCTTGTGCCATAGCTTTAGGTCCCTTACTCCGAAAGTCGTAGTTCGAATCTCGTCTGGATCAAATTTCTCCTTAGCCATAATTCTACTATTCAACGACGCGATAAAAAAAAACTAAGTACGCCATTATGTGTTTGTGACCTTTAGCCAATTACGTGTGACAGTAGAAAGTTTCTTACATCCCAACAAAAAGAAAAATGTGAAGCATCAAACTTTTCCATTTTTCATCAAAAGAGACGAAAATTTCGGAATAGTTTACGGGTACTAAGTACCAAGCCCCAGCCGCCTCTCTTATTTACGTTTGGTACCGGGAAAATGTATGAGGTTAGCTGAAAGACCAGAGAGAGAACGGATGACACACGGTGTTGTGACGCTGATGAAAAGTTTATTTTATGTGTTCACACCCCACCATGGCGGATGGATTTTCCCACCCAACAGTAGTGGAAACACCGTGTATATGTCTCTGACCACCATCGGACCAGGTTGAGCAATGACGGTGATCCTGAAGTCACCGGGAACGGTTTTATAAACACCCGTACTAAAAGTGGGTCCGACCGAAAAAGCAGGTTAATGAGTAGGTACCATAAACCGGTAATTTTGATTGAGGCTGGAAAAAGGAAGCGCCAGCGAACGGAGAGATACGCCGCTAACATTCCGTACCGTTCAACGTCGTAGTACGTACGATTCGGCTCGTCGAAGTCGTCGAGATTTTTGCAATGAAAATGCTCACCGTGGGCTGCAGGTGGTGGTGGTGTGCAGCAGGTCGAAAGGGGTGAAAGGATTTTTATGCAAAATTAAAACCACTTCTAACAGGACCCGATCCTCCATGGGCATTGGCACCGGTGAAATGGGAATTAAAAATTCAAATGAAATGATAACACTATTAAATTTCATCTGCCGCTTCCAAAAGCCGGCAGCAACCCTTGGTGGCGCGGAACATGTTTCGAATTTCCCGCACGTCCGAAGCTTTATTTGCCTGCTTCCACTTATTATGTTGGTCGGAGAGGGGGAAATGAGTTGTGGGGCGTGGTTACGGGGGCCATGTATTGTGCATGTGAAGTGGACCTTTGGGCGATGAAAGCCTTCTCCACACGTGCTGTGTGTGCTGTTTGTTGTTGTCAGTTTTTGGTTTTATTTTGTATGTCTGGCATTTTTTTTTCTCTCTTCCCACTTAACCGAGGATTGCATTGAGCTGTTCTGCTCCACTTGGCAACCATTGAGTTTTCCAATCGTTTCAGAAATATTTATGTTGTGTGCTGTGTTTTTTTCCCTTTTTATTGCACTGTGCAAAAGCGGTGCTCATGGTGAAAGTTTTATTTTGAAACAAAATCTCTGTACGTTTGATTAATCTTCAAATTAAAACCCATTTGCAACAATTGGCAAGCTTTTTATTTGTTTATTTTAGTTATTTCACACACGATTTTCCAATGTAATATTACTAATCAGTTGTACTGCTCCGTACGAAGTGATGTGAAACGAATTTTAAAATCAAATAGATTATTTTATTCATTTTGAAAACTATAAAAGCGCTTAATTTGAAAAAAAAATATTAAAGTGTGTGAACTGTAAAAGTTAAAATTCCATGAATGGTTATACGGCTTTGGAAGCTTTAGAATGAATGAAAGCACTCAAAGGATAATGAAGCATGTACATTAATTAAACACAAACATTCAATCATTACATTCGCAAGTGTGTATTTACGCACGCAATATACTCGGAATACTTTTATGTATTGGTTGACTGCGTTAGTAAAAACACTTTGCTGTTGCCAAGCCCGTTCGATTGACATGAAATAAAGGATAAAGTAAACTTTATTCATCATCATTTTGTTGTTGTTGTTTGGTAAAAAATGGTAAATGTGCAAAACAAAAGGGCTCTTTTCGATGAGTGTTTGTGTGTGTGTATATATTGTGCAAAAAAAATATCCCCACTTCTGGGTATCGAATCAATTCCCCACACAATCGGCATTAAATCGGTTTACCACAAATTAGTTTAGCCCGCAAGCGTGTGCGTCCCGGTGCGTTTCGGATTCATCCGGACCAGTCCAGCGGAATGGAAATGGCTTTTCTGGACCGTACTTGAAATTGTGAATGTCCTTTATTTTGGGTGATATTTAATTTGAAATCGCTCAACGACAACCTGTTGCTGGGGCTTAAAGCTGAAGTAAGGTACTTATTTTTAATTGTTTTCTAATGAGCGCTAAACCGTTGTATCTTGTGTGGGGTTTTGGGTTTGCCGAAAGATTTGGCTGCGGTTTGATCAATTGTATCCCAAACGGCAAATATTTAAAATTAATTGAGCATTAAATGGTTTGCTTGTTGTTTAGAAAACTGTGTTCATGCAGTAAATTTTAAAAGCCCTCCTAAAATTGTTTCCTATTAACTGAAGATGGGTTTTATGTGAGTGCTAATTTTGCTGTTTATCGCCACGTGTCATTTGATAGCTTCCTAGGTTTGAGTTGAACATTTAAATTACTTCATTTGAAGTTTATTAGTTAATTTTGCCCATTTCCATATAAAATGGCAAATGTACACGATTCCACACTGTTTAGCATGCGCTTGAAGTGTAGTTGAAGCCTTTTATATCATTCCCTACCATTATTCAAACACGTTCACCTCTAGCATCGAATGGCCTGCAAAGTGCAAGTGCAATCGATGGATCATAATGAGCAGGAAATCTAGCATATAAACCATAAAATGCTTGATGTTTGATGTTTGATCCATCTGTTCCGGTTACAGTGGTGCAATGAAGTGACTGATTGGTTGTTAAGTTCCTTCCCTCGTTTTTATGCTGCCATCCCACACGATCGATCGTATTTAGCTCCGGCATTCAATCGATTGTGCGATGAGATTTGTGTGATGCTTTTGATCACACAAATCTCGCTTAAGTGTGTGTGTGTGTGTGTGTAATGGGCTAAGGATTGCGGAACAGCACGGCTCACATTCCGCCCATCTCATGGCCCATTTGACAGATGACAGAGGCCCAAAAAGTTCACGTGAAACGGTGTGACGGGAGCATGAAATTAACGTAAACAAACAAACACACACACACACACACTGTGGAGTTCGGAAGAGATTCCACTTAATTCTCGCTCATTTGCACCATTTGTCCCACCTCTCGACGGGTGTGTGGGTTTCGGTCCTGGGCGATAAAACGCAGAGTGCTGCCGAAGGTGGGATGCGCACGGATGGGTGGCCGGGTTTGAGGTTGTGGTTGAAGTGGGAAAGAAGTAAATTTTATTATAAATGACCATTTGTCTTTCGTTCGCCGTGCACTTAATAGGTTCGCCATTTATTCCCTTTTTTTCTTCTCTGCAGCTTCCATCGCTTGCACGGTTGTTGTTTTACTTCTCACCGTCTGTCGCATTTGCTCTAAGTGAGCGAAGATGATTTGTCGTCAGCTTACGAAGCATCGCAGGGAGTTTTCTATTTGGTTGGGTTTTCTCAGAGACACTTTGTCGTTAGATTATCGTTATAAACTCTGTTGCTTGATTTTAATTTTCTTTTATAAAATAAAATTTATTTAACATTTATCGTGCCAGCTGCTTTTTTACTTCTGTTAATCATTTGTTCATCATTTTCTATCATGTATTTATATGTTTAAAGTCTGTAAAAATTCGCTTTTATGCTATTAAATATTTTCTTTCTTAACATCTGTTTTATAAAAATAACAAAACTTGAGATTTCAACTTCAACTTCAACGAAAAACAGAAGTTTATTTCCATCCACACAATAGATAACTCCCTTTACGACACCCACGAGTGTTCATCTCATCATCGTTGCTTCTTGAGCTGTTCGCGCTCGTCGTTCCACGCTTCGACGGGAGCACCTTCCGATACGTATCACGAAACCGTCTTTATGTTTGCCGAGACAAACAACGCTCATATTTCTACCGTGTGCCACTGCCAAAATCATCGTTGGCACACCTGTGTTCGCCGCCCGCCATCATCCAACGCCGGGCAGGGTGTGGGGTTTTCATTCACGCGAGTGGAACCGAAGGTCTGTGCGATGGAAGTTTAATAATGATTTAGGAAGATAGAGACACACAAGCTACCAGTGGTGGTTGATAAAGCGCAGCAGCAGCAGCGCGGTAACGATATTTCTGCGCGATAGAGAAGACACAACAACAGCTTAAAAAGCAAAAGAAAAAAGACGTAACGAAACGACGAAAAACATAACACATCCGTTAGATGCCGCGGGATCGGATAGCGATGTCTTTTGCGCTAAACGAGAAATGGTTATGGGTTTTAGCCCTTCCAATTCGATGCTGCTCCTGCTGGTGGTCGCCCGGTATGAATCTGCGCGCTGAAAGATGAATGAACATTTTGGTTAAATAAACTTATTTGACAAGTTTACCCACCACGGGCGCGCCCGTTCCACCCGCGCGATGCTGATGATGAGATGGGAGGGGGAAGGGGGGGGGGGGGAAGATGGAAAAAGCAAATTGGAACAGAAAGTGGAAGTTTCTGTGATTTTGCTAGTGATGAAAAAAATAAACGCACCTGTGAAGAAGATGAGTGTTTCGATGGAAAGCTGTGTTCGGTGGATTAGCATCTGCTTTTGCTGCTAATAAGCGGTTGTTTTTGTGTTGTGGCGAACGGGAATTGGTTAAGTACGTTTGATGTTTTCCACTGTTGTTATCTTGTTTGGTGAAGCGGTCGATTATCTCTTCTCTATACAGCAGGTGTTTTGCTTACTCTTGTTGCATTATAATGCTATTTTGCTCGCCTCATCAGCTATTCGATTCAATATTTGTTAATTTTCTATTTTTTTTTCTTTGTTTAGACATGTTTATGATTTACAGATTAAATTAAAATAGTTTTTTATAGGTTTTCTATAACATTAATTTCCTATTAAGGAATGTTCCCGGTTCCTGGATTGTTTCACACAAAGCTCCCTTTTTTTGGAGGAAACTCGTAACATAGCATGTAAACCTAAATCACATTTGTTCGACCATTGGAAACTTCTCATTCCATTTTTTTGTTTTAATAAACAACCGAGTCCAACTTTTCCTATATTTCACCCTGAGCCTTATCCGTTCAATTAGGTACGAAGAATTCCATTCAGCCTCGGTGCGCTAGTAGCAAATGAAATTCCACCGGGAGTGAATGTGGGTGCAATAGTTTCTGACCCCGACGCCCCAGATTGACGACGATCCGTCTGCTAATCATTCGTAATGATTCTTTCGTCCGAAATGTGCACATCAACAAAAAGCAGCAGCAAATGGTTTGTGAAATAAAATTTAAGATCGGGATCGGTAGATAAGGGCGACACACGCGAGCGAAAGGAGCGAAACGTGCAGAATCATTTGTTAGCTTTTGTGCCGAGGATACGCCCAAACATCCACCGCTGCTGGCCACTGAACCTGCCGGCTTTGGGAATGGTCTGTGAAGCGGGTGGTGGTCCTTTCAACGTATCATGTTGAAATTCAATTCTAGTTGCTGCGCCCGTTTGATGATGTGTATCTGCTGCTCTCTCGTGCGCTTTTGCTTTTCCTTTACACATTTACCGATTTCTCTCGTGTGCCATATCGTTCTCTAAAATATGATAGTCACCTTTTGCGTGTCGGTCTAGCATACGGGGATCCATTTTGGAGCTTCCATTCTGATCTTGTGGATGTTGCTTCCATCGGTCCGTCGGTGTGCCGTACATCGTCCACACTGTCCAGCTACGTCTATCGTGTAGAAAATCATTCAATATCCTCCCTCGTTCACCGCATTATCCTTACGCAAAAAGACAGTGGGTGGCAGGGTGGGAGCCAGGATGGTAGCTTTTCGATTTAAGGGATTTTTTCTCCCCTCTCCATGCTTTTCCATGCTCGGTATCTTTCATTTTCCTTCTTTTTTTCCTCTCCGTAAGGTTAGTTTTTGTTTGCCCGCGCTGAAAGTGGTCTAGTGAAGAGGTTTTCCATTAAAATCTCGGTTCTTTTCTAGCGTGGTTCGTTGTGCTTATTTATCTCCTCCTCGGGTTTTTTTTTGTTTGTTATCTGACGGTTCTTTATCTTCTTCTAGAAGAAGCGTTTAAATCGACTTGTACATGGATGATGGAACTGGTATGAAGCGAGGAACGTTTGCTATGTATCGATATGAGTGGAAATTGATCTAAATTCCTCAATTCCTTGCAAGGATATCTTATGAATGAGCACATGACAGTATGCGTTTGGTACGTTGACATGTGCCGTACCGTGCTGTGAAATGCTTTTCGCTTTTGTGATCTTTTGATCAACGACTATTCGTTTTTTGCTTCTTTCTATAAAGTAAAAGCTCACAAGTAAATGACCAGGCGTCAGCTTTGGTTGGATTTCATGAATTTGATTTTATTTTGCAATTATTTTTGGTACACTTTGTTTATATTTTGTTTTGCGAAAAAAAAAAAAATGATACCAAATGCAGTTATATAGTAATCTGTTCATTCGTGTAATCATAATAACTAATTTCTCTAGTCAAGATTCTAGTCTCGTACAGCAAATTATGGTTGTTGGATTGAAAAGCGCGCTTCTAACAACGGGAACGAAGCAATACTCCTTCGTTTCGATCGATTCGTGCAGGATGATGCGAATTTAATAGAATTTTGATGGTTATGAGCCACCGTCGGTGGCGACATCATAATGGCAAAACTCGACAGGATGCTCGCCCACCACCGGGAACGGGAAGAGCGGGTCGTGAGGTATTGAAAAATTGATTTTCCTTGTAGATTTTCCCTGCGGGTCTCGGGTTTTATTGTGGTTTGAAACGCACCGATATGGTGCCGTACAGCTAGGAAAATGATTCCCAAATAAGAACGTTAAAAAACGTGGTTTCTGGAAGGGAAGATTGTTGCTTGCCTTGCTCCGCGTTCGAATGGCGCATGGACGCGTCATTAAATTGAACAAAATTAAATCACACACCAATGTTCCTTCACTCGTTAGTCGCGCTTGTGTAACCGAATTTAATAACTCCTAGTCGCGCTTAAAAGATTTTTCGCTAACAAAAGAATTCGTTGTATGCGTATCGATCGAGATTATTCTATTAAAAGGGAAAAGAGCATCATAATGTGTTTAAAACGTTCTGAAAGAATATTTGTGTCGTTTTGTGTAGCTATTATTGGATGTGTGTGTATGCTTTGAAAAATTAAATTTAAGTCTTTCAAAGTGAACGAAGAACTTTTCTTTATATTGCAATCGAAAAACACGATATGCTTTCTTAACCCGAAAAGCATTCAAAATCAAACACCTGTACCACAGCAGGGAAGCTTCAAGCTCGATCGTCTAGACAAGCAAAAAATTCCTTTAAAAGGTAAAAGTTCAAAAATATTCGTATGCTAACGGAGGAAAATGAACCTTTGCGAACTTGCTTTCATTTAATCGGTAAAGAAATAGACGGAATAATAGGTGAAAAAGAATGAACGAATTATGACGAAAGCGTCAAATCTGTTTGATGGATTACTTGTCTGGGAAAAAATTCGTCCGCAACAGAGCTTTGACTTTGTTGGGCATGCTTACCTTTTGAGGATATTAGGCGAAACATCTGAGATTATGGTACACTTTTGACGAACGAGAATAAAACCATCTTGACATGGTAGCAAATCGGCTTCCGAGATGCGATTCCATTTCTCAATGAATGGCTGTACATTCGAAAGGCCACGTTTGTTTGGGGCTTTGTGTAAAACGGTAAATGTTTGTGTGTGTATCGCATCAAAAGGAAGCGGAAAAGTTGCTTAAAGCTCTCGCTTATTTATTAATAATTATGCCGTCTTCCTTTTCCCTGGACTCGCAAGCAATATCATTACTCAAACCAGAAGCTTTTTAAGTTCCCTGCATCCCTTTTTTTGTCTCTCTCGCCATCCCCTAAACCATAATGGGTGGAAATTAATCTTTCACTTGTTGAAATTAAATTATCGCCCATTTTTCATTAAACACCGTCCGCTCGTACCGATGCTTGCTTTGCAGCAAAACTTTGCGCTTTGCACCGTAGGAAAATGGTCTCGATGGCAAAACTAATCACCATGTTTCGGAGGCGACTTTTCCCGGGAGATTTTTCCACGAAAAAAAAGGAAGCCCTACCATAGAATGGTTTTTACTTCCGATGGTGCTCGAAAACATAAAAAAAAAAAAACTTATCCACGCCAGGCCTACGGTGTTGTGCAATTGGGAGGGTGAATTGTTAATTTCTTTGAAATAAAAATCAGAACACGAAAAGATGGCCGGTTTTGTGTGCTGTTCAATCTTCCCAGGACCCAGCGTGAGTTGTTGTTGGCTGATGTCTGAAAACAAGCCCCAAAACAAAGCAAAAGAATCTCTCGACGGGGCATTGCTAGCCGCCCAGAACATTGCATTAGCCGCCTGCAGCGTGAATAATTTGATATGATTTGCATAATTTTTGCCTCGCGACGGAAACACGCACCCCCGATGCGCTTGGAAGGGATGAGAATTTTTAAGTAATTTTTTGTTTCGTACCATAGTTGTGCGCCTTGTGCAAAAATTTTTAATTGAAGTTTAACAGATTTCGTCAAATAGAACCTTTTCTTTGTCGTGAAAAAAATGTGCGAAATTTTGAAACATTTTTTATCTTAGTAAAGTATGAAAGATTTTGCACAAACACACTGGAAAATCTCAAAGTTTTTATTTGAAATCTCGATAGAATTTAATGGCTGTAAAAAAAAGCTATTAAAGTCACGCAACAGATTTTATGGAATGAATATAATAAAAAAGGCTCCAGAAAAAAAATCGTCCTTCTCAGTGACTTCTGCTTGGGGGTTGTGGAGCAAAATTTCCCGCAGCTGGGTTCACAAAATCATAAATTTCAATCAATGCTGCATAAAACTGCAGTGGGATATGCACTGGCTGGCAACGCGGCGTTGTGCGATCGCTTGTTTTCGTTACGTTCTGCCAAGTGGCACAAACTTGGGAGCGAGAGTTCTCTTTTTTCCTATTGGTACCCATTTTTCGTGAATAATTTTCGCATAAAATAATGTTCTTCGGTGTCGAAAAGCTGCGACCGCGTCTGTTAGTTGGTTGAGATTGTTCACTATTGGTAGTGATGATAAATTTATAGCCAACGTGCGGCCCGGGTGAAAAAAGGAGTGTTTAAAAAGAGACCCCTTTCATCCACTCTTCGATTGATGTTTCTTGATGGTTTTTCCAAATCACACGTAAGCTTTGCATGAAAAAAAAATATATTAATAATTTTCAATATTGAATATTAAATCCACCGTCCTGGCACACCGTAAAACAATCGATATTAAAAGGTTCTTTTTCTGGGGTTTTTAGAATGTTTGCCACAGAGAGAGAGAGAGAGAGAGAGAGAGAGAGAGAGAGAGAGAGAGAGAGAGAGAGAGAGAGAGAGGATTTATGCTTTTCCGTTTCGCTTCGGATAAATCGGCCAGATTGACAGGTTATTTACGTGCTGCTGACCAAGCAACGGGGGAAAAGAACAACAGAATATCTTCTCCTCCGAGGCATGTCATCCAAAGATAATCCAGCGTATATGCCATCCCTCGTCTACTGTGACTGGCGAACCCGGTACTACAAACCCGATAGAACCGACCCTTAACGGATTCTTTACGGTGCGCTCGAACAACTGTTGATGGGTTCCGTTGGGCACTTCCAATTTCATTTCTCAGCACCACCGGTTTGGTGGAGTCGGGTTTCGTGCCGCACCGTCGGTTAAAGTCTGCCCTCATGATTATTCATGAGTCTCGTTGCTCAGATTTGTCGGTTCCCGTATAGTTCGGTCCGAGCGTTACGGCAGGATCCGTTTTTCCGGAATCGATCTGGATGGGGATATGTTTGGTCGGCAAAATTTGGAGTAAACAAACACTGATTGTCCCCAAAGGTAAAGTTTAGCCTTGGCCGGTCGTTCATGGTCGGCACGTGGTTATGCAGAGAAAATGTGTTTGTAAGTAAATTCTCGACACGAAATCAAGAGAAGCTTG
>STHB01016277.1:0-12703 GCA_018908115.1 Anopheles rivulorum
TTTAGGTCTGAAGCAAGCTGGAAAATTCCTTCCCGCAAATACGTGACCGTGAGCGAGAAGTGGCAGATTATCGGTCGGTTTTTATTGCCGACTAAATAACAATGCAAGGCGTCTCAGTGTTATGTGCGATTGGAGCAAATTGAATAACAGGATGATGTTTACGATCCTATCAGTGTATGTTGAAGATGTGCGAAATTGAGTGATTTGAGTGAATTGTTCGAATATCTCCTTAACATGGAACAAATGGAAAAGATATATAATAGCATTACTACTTTAATAATAGTTTCAGTAAAATGAGAAAAACATACCAAAGTTGTCAAAGAACTGTCATTAGATTATTATAAACATTTTATAAATAATTCAAAATGTTCCAAACAATATAAAAGCATCGGAAGTGTTGAATGAAGAACATAAAATAAATAAATAAATCATAGTTATAAATAAAGCAACACAACCAAACGGTGAAAGTACGATGTGGGCCCTTTAAAAACACATAACACCCAACCGCGTCCAGCATTAGCAGATTTAAATCAAAAAATGGAACCATCGAAGTGCATTTCCATTTCAGGATACAAAACAAAACCGCCCGCGCCTGAATTCCATTAGTTCGAGATCTTTCTTGTCCGGGCGTTGTAAAATTTTATATCCGCTGTACCATAACCATTGCGTTATGGCGCCATTCAGTGTACGGATCGTTGACCAATATGACGGGTCCGGGCTCATATTAAGGCGTTCCATGGGGGAGGAGGGGAGGGGGAGGGGGTGAGAAAGCTTCCGGTACGGCACAGCACAGTACAAAATAATGCTGGTCACGGGTTTCATGTGCGAGACGGAACGTACCCCGCGGTACGCTTAAATGACCCGTTGACATTCTGCCGGCGGGACACAGGATGCGATATCACGATTGGAAATTGTTCCCGGCTCATGGGACCTGGTAATGGACCGGTGGCGGTTTTCGTGCATGTTGCTGACAGCCGACCGCTCCCGGTCGATCGGTCGATTTCAATTGAATTTCAAATTTTTTGCCCCACCTGTGGCAGAATGTCCTGTCCTCTGCTGGTTCGACACGTTCGGGTTGTTTGGAGCTTTATTATTCAAGTGATTTTTAGCGCGCTGCGTGTGTGTGTGTGTGTGTGTGTGTGTCTCCGGGTTGGAAATTAGGCGCACGTCGGTCCGTAAGGCTCGATTTGATTGAGTAACTTTCATGAGAGTCACCAGGGAAACTGTCAAGACACTTGCAAAGTTTTCCGGATGTCTAGAATGGAAATAGAAATGGAAGCGCTGGCATCCTTCGTGATAGCTCAAGAGAGGTTTAAATTTAATTTTACCCATTTGTTAAGCTATGACTGACATGTTTTCGATAACTTTTGTTAATGATCGCCTAAGAACAAAAGAGAAAGGGAAGTTTGGGAAGAGACTTGTGTCCTTTTTTCATTAGTTTTGTTCTTTCGTTGTGAACTCTTCGGATTTCTTCTTTATTTAATAATAAAAATATAAGAATAATATGGTTTCATATTAAACAATGAAATATGAGAAGGTTATTTCTACTAGTATATAGAAAGTTAAATCCCAGTTGAGGATTGTAAAATCAGCGTTTAAATGGTTCCAAAGAAGCCTCTTGCCTTAGATGACACGTTTCATAAGAACACACTTTACATTCACTTTATGAAACTTTATCTATTTAACCAGCTGTAAACTGTACCTTCTTGTGTAATAATGTTTGAAAACTAATCAAACTACATAAAAACTAATTTGCGGATTAATTTCCACAAGCCTAAAAGTTAACGTTTTCGACTGACCACCATTGCAAGTTGTCGAGTTGTCCGATCAATAGCTAATCAATCGTTTGTACTTCGCTCCATACCTTTGCCATGATCAATAGAGCAACAAGGAAAGTGCAGGGAAGGACAGAAAATTTATGTCCATTTTTTATTGCCACTTTTCTGTACGGCTAACGCACATTCCTGCGAAATGTTCGATGCCGTTTGTTTCGATCGTTCGTCTCGATTGGAAAGTTTTCTATGACGTCCCTTTTCTATACAACCTTTTCCCATCCTACGATCACTTTCAACGGAACAGAGCAAAAAACGAGAGGAAAGAGAGAGAGAGAGAGAGAGAGAGAGAGAGCTTTGTGGGTGGGAAAGTTTATGTCCCACTCCGATTATTGGACGCTTTCGGTGGAGAACACCGAGATTTGTGTGTGTGAATGGTGGTTTAGTGGCATCCGGCGTACAATTTGCCAATCCGGGACGGGATTGTAATTTATTCCATTCCCTTTCGTACCCATCCAGCCACCCCGTTACGACTGACGTTATTTTCCCGGAGTTTGCAAATGAATCACTACATACATCCGCGGCCACGCAAACGATCTCGCGTATCGGTTTATGTGCACGTATCGATTGCGCAAAGTGCTGTAATCTGGCTAATTAATAAAATTCACCCATCGCCATCGTCTATTGCGCTTGTTGGTCGATTTCGCACGGATCAATAACTTCGTTTGGATGGAACTTTTTTCTTTGCGCGATAAACAACTGGCTGGTTGACTGTGGGAAGTTAAGGGAAAAATAAAGGCTTAATGATGTACAGGGAACGATTCAACAAGTCGGGGAAAATGTGACACCCTGCGGCAGCTGACTGACAAATGAGGCGACCGCATGCCAGGCCCCACGGTTCGGTGGGTTGTGTTGTGCGACTGAATGACCGTTTGAGTGGTCCGTCCGGTTGATAAATTTGCTGCAAAAAAAAATGGCAAGGGAAGGAGAAAGAGAGGGAGAGGGAGAGAGGGAGAGAGAGAAGGAGAGTGTGTGCCACAGGGGATGATGCTGTTGCTGATGTACGATAATTTGTTCGCACTTGAGCGAACGATACATAAATAACCCAACCTGCCCGAGAATTCTGCCCACAATGCTGCGGTGTGTACAGAGCGTGTGTTTGCAAATGTCCCATTACATTACATGATTCGTTTCTGATCCGGGTGGTGGTCAGTAAGCTGGACATAACGCAAACAAATATTCTGGGCACAACAAAAAAAATGGGAGGAAAAATACGCACAAACTCCAATGAAACAATTTTGCTGCCAGAGGCGTACTGGGATGGAGACAGATTGCCACTGGCTCCGACCAAACAGGCAGTGTAGTGCGACCGTGAATGGTGCACACGGCGTAGGAGTAAACCTGATGGAGCTTTATTGAATAAGCACAAGACGTCCCCACGGGATGTACATTGTGTAGTGTGTTCATATGATGAGGATGTTGATGATGATGATGATGTGTTTTTTTTTGGTACCTCATTTCTAACCTTAACCTTCACCCAAGAATGTCTGTTGAACGGTGAAAAGGTTAGCAGTCAACACTACTGGCGCCTTTTAAGGCAGACGAATATTGCGACCGATCGCATCTTCACCGGCTCACGTCACACGTGGGACGTGCATGTTGCTTTACTCCTTATGGGCTCGTTTCGGAAGACATTTTGCAGTGCAAACAAAAAAATACCCCAAAGGGTACCCCAAAGTAAGGGGTTAGTTAACCCCCTTGCTTCCATTTTACTGCCGTTTTCTATTTCCCAAATCATCATCATCACCAATCAAACTTTTGAACGTACAAGCGAAGAAAAAAAAAGCAGTAAGAATTCCTTTCATCTTTCAGGTCCAGCTCAATCGGGTAGAAGGCTTTATTGAAAAGCGAAAAGAAAAACCCTTCCTTGAGATATGCTATTGATCCCAGCCCCCCTTGGCAAATCAACCCACGTGGCTCATACATTGCACGTTGGCACACGTGATGCATGATGTGGGTTTGCGTATTTGCCGTTTGCAGCCGCCCGGAATACGTCAATCGATAAGTAATTTGCGATGCTTTCCCGGCTTCTCGGTAGATGGAACTGTTATTAAAATTCTTGCCCCAGAATTCGGTCTCCCTTTCACGCAAGGGCAGACATTTTCCTTCCAAGCTCGTAACCAAGTAATCGTGTGCGATGGGATGGGACGATGGGATGTATTTAAATGAGATTATTTTTCAATTCTCCAATCAGTGCGTTTCGGTTCTCGGAAGGTAATGAGCAATCCCGGGGAAACAAAGCAAAAGGAACTTTAGCTTAATATCAGCCGACAGCGTTTTGTAAAGGTTTAAAGAGCAAAAGGGCAGCAATGTATTATTGGTTGTTCCGTACAAAAACGAAACTTCTCAAGTGAATTCGTTAAGTTAAAGCACGACCTTTCGTCGTTTGCAAGAGGGAATATTATTCAATTTTCGTTTTTGTTAAGTATATGAAAAGAAAGAAAAAAGTACTCTTTACACAAAACAAATAAACAAACAAAAAAGCACATCTCTGTGGTTTGACGGGGCAGAAAGTTGGAAGAAAATACCACGAAACGGTTGCTTTTCTTGTTTAGGATAAACATAAACCTTTCCCCTTTCGTTGGTACGTATCGTAACCCGAGATAAGCTTCCTGCCTAGAACGGCTAAGGCAAAACGTAAGCGTACCTGGGACACCAGCGTTTCATAACGCTGTGTAACTTGTTGCTCACTTGTTTAGCAGGGAAAGGCGCACACAAAAGTTCAACCCTGGTGCCCTGCCTTCAATCATGTCCCGGTCAATGGTCTCGCCTGTTCGTGAAAGAGTGTGTGTACGTGTGCTGATGCAAGGTGAGCTTTTCTTTTGTTATTTCCTTCATGAAACATGATTACTGATGCGAAGTAGATGGAGTGTAAAATCTTGTACCTTCACACTACCAAACGTTCCTTTTGCTCATCGTGTAAGGCAGCATAAGATGAGTGTGATGGCACCTTCACCCAAGTAGTGGATTTGATGCAAGACAGCATGATCATCGTTTGGCAATTAGTTTTACCACCTACTTGCAGTCGAGAGCTGTCAACAGGCACAGCACACTGTTATGCACGCTGTCACCACTACAACCATCAGCAGCAACCTTACCATGGTTACCGTGTAAAGCTGCTTCCGAGAATGTGTAAGGGTGAGGCAGCATAATTAGCAGCCTACCTAATCCCAGTTCGGGCGAAACACGAAGGGTGAGCTATTTCCATCCAAAGGGCGAGTGATGGGCGAGTTTGTTTAGTGTAACATCCTGCACAATATCCGGTTTGTTTGCGAATTCCTCCAAATTTTCATCCCAGCAGACGCGGCTCAGAAGAGAACTGCAAATGGCTACCGAAACGGGATATACCCTTAAGCACATCAAGCGTATCTAATTACGGTCCGAAAAGTGGGAGAACCCGGCTGGATGGGGAACACTCGCACGGCGCAACCTGGGAATCCTTGGACGGGTAAGCGTTACCCACACGCATCCCGCACATATCGTCTTGGCGGTCATTTCTTCAAACCGTTCCATCCCATAATTTCACCCCAAGCGAACAAACACACCTTCGTCACACACACGCCACACACACACACACACACACACACCTTCACTCACCCGCTGTGTGTATTGCTTCTTGCCGTTTTCTGCGCTGGCCAACTATTATTTGTTCAGTGTGGCGTTTTCTAATGGTATTGTCCTTGACTTGTTGTTTCGATGCGCCCGACACGACTCTCACTCACAACGCTTTGCACGCTTGCTGCACTGCACTCAAAGGACACGGAAAATGGTACGGAGGCACGCACGCACGCACGCACGTACGAACGCACGGTGAGGATTTAGTGTACGGTCACCATCTAGAATGTCAACCTGTTTTGGGAAGGTCGCCAGAATAAGACGTTCCGGGGGGTTGTGCCGAGTTTTTGCGTCTAAAGTGCGTTCGGCTTGAAAATCCGACCGAAGCGCCCCTATTTATATAGTTGGTCGGTAGCGACCTCAAGCTGTAATGGTGGTAGTATTTGAGAGAGAGAGAGAGAGAGAAAGCAAGAGAGTGAATGAGTGTATGATGGAGCTTTTTGCTCAACGTTCCAACAGTTTTTCATTCCAGCGCTCGACTGTCATTGAGTTCTTGAACAGTGGGCGAGGAAATAAATAATTTTAGTAGTTAAGAGTAAATGTTTTTCAACCTTTGAATATTTTTACTTTTTCACTCAAAACTTTGACGGGGTTTTTGCAAAATTAAAACAAAAAACAATTATTTATTATTTTTAGTTATGTTCCATTATGACGGCTTATGACGCCGTATTGTCAACACCGCTTGTGTTGACGAAATACATAGACAATTATATAAGGCATTTCCTCCTTATTGATATTGAACTGGTTAAGATAAGCTCATTTTAATATGCTACTAATTGCAAAAATATTTTATTACAGAAATTCGAAAATTTTGACCGAATCGTTCTGATTTTTGTCCAACTGTGATAGCAAGGAGCATAAATCGATAGCACTGCGCCTGCGATTACCACGAAAGCTCATTGGTAAACACCGAGAGAGCTTCATTCCATGCGTATTCCGTGACACACAGTTTCCACTCATCGTAGCAACCTTTCCCTCACGGCTAGGGTGAAACATTTTGTTTTGCAATCCTTTTCCGAGCTGCTTTCCAATATTTTAACACCCACTGACGTACCTGTCTTATGATCAGACAGCATAAAATGCCTTCCATTCTCTTTCTTTCTCTTCACACACACACACACACACACACACACAGTTCCAAAGAAAACGGAAAACCATCTCCATTCATTCATGGTTTGAGACATTATACTCGTATCCGAGTAGCGAACGGACCAAAAGAAAAAAAAGAAACAGAAGCTTTTACCGAAGATGAAAAAAGCTTTTTTGTGCAAACGTTCGAGTAGGCTCGGTCGTGCTTGAAGGAAAAAAGCAACAGGAGCCGTTGCTCCAGTCCGTTCCGGTGGGAACCGAGCCGGAAGAGAAAGAGTATGAAATAATTGAATTAATTTCACAGCAACCGCCGTACCATACAGCGTGTGCCCGTTGTTCCGGTTTTATGTTGACGGTAGATTACGTCGGTCAGTATGCGCTTCTTTTTTTTTCATTCACTTCTTTCTTTCATTCCTGTGCAGTTTGCTTCCCCTTTTCTTTTTGTACGCCTAACGACAATTGAAAATGTATGAAGCACCTGGCGTCTCCATTGAGCGTGTACCGCGACCGTCGCGACAAGAGCAGAAATTCTGGAAAAGAATTCCGTTGAATTTTGTTTTTATTTTTCGCTGGAAACGTAGCGTAAACTATGTGCGGGAATGTTTACCACCCATTTGCCCCGTCATGTCGTGCGTTTGCGAACAAATCCCAGTTTTTTTGTTGTGATCCATTCCATCCCAGCGTCCCGGTTGGGGCCTGCTGAGCACGAGTGGGATATTAATTTGAAAGGTAAGGCATGATTATGCTGATAAAATGATGACGCTATTGGGTAGCTCTATTGCTCCGCATATCTATTGTCCGTTGGATAAGGTGTGCATCGAGTTCGATTGAAGTGCGGCAATATTAAATGGTGAGAATGTTCTTAGGAACGCACTCCACTGATCAATTAGTTTGATTGATCGCCCTTTTGGAAGGGCGTGATGGTATGTTGCTGTTTTATTACACGTTTACTGTTTATTTATGTTTGATATTGGATATGCATGAATGTTTAATTTTTTTTATAATAAATGGGGCTAACTCATAATGATCAATCCCAAAAGCAAAGATATCTATTTGCAGAATAGATCTACATATAAGTAGTAAAAGCTTACTCAAGTTCGTATAAAAATAAGATTAAAAAGCAAATTAGATACATAATCTAGCTAAATAAGATATATTTTATAACTTCTTTACCTAGAAAGAAGCTGTCCCTGTGGATTATAAATAAATAAAGCCTTTCAGCCTACATTCGCAATCGTTGTGAAATGTTCGAAACATAGCTCCAGTAAATGTCAAATGATGATTGAAAATTTAAATATGCTTCTGCTATCTTTCGATCGCTTCCAGAGCTGCCCATCACCCGTTTAGTCTGGTAAATATTAAATGTTGAAACGAGCAACAACAACAACAAAAAAAAAGCCATTTCGAAACGGATGAAACGTGTTTTGTGGAAAGTTTTACAGCAAATTCTGTTGCCGCATGACGAACTTCGTCGAAGTTCGGTGTCGGCCCTGAAAGGGAATCGAAAATACAGAAGAAAAAGCTTCATTGCAAGTTGAAATTTGTTTCCTCTACCAGGAGTTTCAACCAGATGGACAGAGCACGGATCACGAATGTTAAATAAAGTGATAGTGATGCGTTATTCGTACGTCCCGATGTCACGTGGCTGCGACAGCGGTGTGTCGTTTTTGGGCAGAAATCGCCTCCAGAAAACAGCGAAACAAATATGATTGGGATCCGTACAGCAAGAAGATCGCACTGGATGTCTATTTCCGGCTAAATTGTTACACAACGTACTATTTTGAACCATTCGTTAATTAGCGGAAAGCTGTCTCGTACTGTTTTGGTTAGCATCTATTTGAGGTTAGGTAACCGAAAGCCGTACTTGGGGGACGCGAAATGCTGGGAAATGCGTTCCCAACTTTATGTTTACTATCGATTTCGAAATCCAAATTTCATGATGTCTCAGCGTCCCGGCAAGTGGCGCAACATTCACATTCACAGCTCATCCATATTTATCCACTCCGTGTATCATACTGTGTGCCGGCCGGATATGGAGTCTACCGACCGGATCTCAGCGATGAGTGCGAAAGAAGGAAAAAAAGAAACACTTACTTTACGGCCTTTGCGGAAGGTGCTATTATACGGCGACCAAACGAGCGTAACGGTCACTCCCGGTTTTTGTCCTGTGAAGTGAAATCAATAATGAACACACTTGTGAGCACATCCGTGGAGGCGCCCGGTGTTTCTTTACCGAAGGGCCATTAATCTTCGACCTCGGACACAGGGCCTCGGTGTGGATGCTGCTGATGCTTGTTTCTGGTTGAACAGACACTCTTCTCACCCCTCCCCCCCCCCCATTGTGGTGCATTAATACTGCCCATTGCTGGGGCAATGGTTGAAAAATGGCCATCACTAGATCAACGACGGGTGATGCCAAATAGCTTTTTGCCACTAGCGGTCGCGTTAAGTGTTGACGCTTTGAGACGGACAAAAGTGCCCATTTGTTGATGAAAGTAAGAACAATAATTGAAGGCATGAGGAAGTGAACTTTTATTGTTGGTCATCTTTTTTCGCGTTTATTCTTAACGTACTGAAAAGAAAAAGCTTTTGGCAAGCTTAAGCCAACTTAATGGTGTTGAAAAAAGAGATCCACTTGGCGTTGGAAACCATGGCAACTGTATCATCTTCCGTTGGAAGTATCAAATGACAAAAAGGTCGTGACGAAAAAATGTGTTATTCTGCTTTAAATCTTTATAATTGTGCAACAATGTTGTAGCGCTTGTTGCTTGTCTGGTGCAAAGCTGCGCAAAGCCTGATCGCACTGATGAAAATTGGACAGTTTTTTATACTGTTTTGTGGAAAGAAAACTCCCACACACATACACGCGTACCGAAAAGCGAAGGGAAGCAATATCCGTATAATCCCCTTTTCGCTCGGTTTCCCAAACATACGATTCAAATCCTCAACCGGCTCAACTCGGAACTCGCACCGGAAGGTGAAAAAAACCTTTAACCATTTTGGTTTCGGGGGGGTTTTTTTTATTTCGAACCCTCTCGCCAGACGAGAGATACCACCCAGCCTGAAATATTACCACCAATCCATCAGCAACCGAGCTTACCCGCTGCCGAAAAAGCTCTTAGCTTATCGCATTCGCAGTCAGCTCACCGTGTCGGTCCCATTGGACGGTTATGAGCGACCACATCTCTCGGTCGGGTTTTGTTTTATTATATCTTTAGAGCTTCATTTTCCCGCTTTTCCGACGTGGAGAAAAAAAAAACAACCTTCTCTTAATATCACAAAAACAGGCAAAAAAAACATGCAAGACATTGTCTTGGTCGCGGGTTGCGTCGTGAACCACCGTTCGCTGTTCATCGTGCTTGTGCCATTTTTATTCTTTCAGCCAACGTCAGCAGGTACGTGGGAGGATATGATAATCATTCCCACCTGATGGATGCCGATGGGTGGATGGGAAGAAGGTGGGTGGTTGGAAGGGTGTTACGGTACGATAAAATATGCCACTCCGGACACGCCTCGCACGCGGTGAACGGGATGGCAGCAAAGGCCAGAACATTTGTTGTCCCCAATTTGCCCGGTGAGTGGTGAGAACTAACATTACTTTCCGTGCTATTAATGGCACTAGGCACTAGGCGATAATAGAATTTGAAATTTTCCTTTCCTTTTCGCTTTTGCTTTTCCGTTAAGCGACACTTCCTTGATGAGATAAGAATTCGTTCCGAAGCATTTTGTGGGCGCACATTTACGCGGTTGATTATTCGCGCTGTCGGGTTCCCGTTGGACCGGTAACGAACAACGAGCAGCTTGCCACTGGTTCGTCGTGTCGTTGACACCTTTGGTAAATGATCCACACATTTTACCCTTCAACAGCTCGTTAAGCATTATTATGTCGTGCAGCTCATGCTTGCTTGTACTGGTGCCGAAGATTCAAGCGTCTTCCTTTGCGCCCCACGCCCTACGTATTATCGTTTAATCGTCGTGTGTGTGTACGTCCCGTCATATTTCGATCGTTGAAAGGAGCGTACGATGTGATGCTTTTCACATCCACCAACGATTCCCAGTTCAGTCACATTCCGATGCCGGTTCCTCCTTCATGTACATCACGTCCCACGTCACAGTTCACTTTTCCACGCTTCGGTTCCAGTTTCCCACATTTTCCAGCATTCCGTCGACGTGGTGGAATGTGAACAACTTTCCAATGACCCAGGAAGGAGAGTGGAAAACGGGTCAACGGAAGTGGGAGTGTGGAAAACAACGGGGTTAGAACCGGGTTGGAAATCTTCAACGAGCCGGAATCAAACGACAAATTTGTCACCAAAAAAAAACAAAAAACCCCTCTGCCCGGATCGTTATCAACCCTCGTTATCAAACCCATTCCAAATCGCGCTTTCTTTCCATCTTTGCTTGCCAGTCGTGGTCGATTGATGTGCACGTTCGCACATGAAATGATGCACACATTCTTGCACAGCTTGCAACCATGCAAAAGGTACATCTTTATTTTTCGCAAAAGTTTTCCCACACACACACACACACACACACACACATGTACACACACACAGGTTATTTGTTATTGCTGCTTCGTAGACTATTGCAGCAGTTTACGCTTATATGAGGAGGAGGTTGCACTCACTTTGCCTATTGCCGTGCCAGAGGGCCCGTTCCATCGCTCAGCACGACCGCACGTGCTATAACATTATCACAAAAACCATTTTGCCGGACCGCGCGGATTGGCACGGATACGTTCCAGGATGAGAATTCTTGCCATAAAACGTCCTCCCAGGGTACGCTACAGACAGTGACGCTACAAACTTAGCAATGCGACGATACAGTGTTACAATGTTCCACTAATGCTTAAACGATATGGATTTTAGTAGTTAGATAAACCACAAACACAGACTCTTTACTACACGCAGGCAACGGAAGAACGTGGCAAATAAATACATTTATGGAACATGTTACGTTGCGTACGCTTTTGTTTTGTGTTGCACGGTTACAATACAGTGTGTATGTATAATAATATAGTCGGCCATCTGCTCTTTCTCTCTCTCTCTCTCTCTCCCTCTCTCTCTCTCTCTCTCCTTTTGCTGCTTTTTGCTTTAGCGCCCTCGCCGTCACACGCACTCACAGGTACACAGGCCGAAATACAGTTGCATGCTAAGCTTGCTTACTGGGCCGTAGCCGTGTGGCCCACGCCATCACACTTTAAACCACCTTCCGTACGGCCCGATGTCTGGCGGAACCACCCATCGGTGGTAGTCGGCCAATTTTAAACACGCCAAAGAACGTTTTCTCCGGATACATCACGTGCTGCCGGCCATGATCGACGTCCTCGATCGCGATCGTTGTGCTCTCGTTCGAAATTTCGGTCAGTCCCGCGGTGAAGCAGGTGTTAGTATTCTCGCCCTGGGAGTGTACGGCGCAGGACAGATGCTTTTTGTCGTTCACCAGCACCTTGAAGCCGTTCGTGTCGTGTTCGTTGCTGTACGTTACCTGTCGGAGAGGGAGATGAAAATTAATAAGCTTATGATTCTGATCGGTTAGAGCTTTTTGGATATGCGAGACGCCCTGTTGGAGAAAAAAATTGGATCGCTTGAAGATCTGATCGTTACGATTAAATTGTTATACCTATCACATAAGAAACAAAGGTGTTCTAGACATCTTATCCTATTTGTCTCTTTAACGTTAAAAATTCAAACAAACAAACAAAGTTTAATGATGATTGATGGTGTGAAATGGGAATTTTGTGTCTGACATTGACAAAAAGGGGCGTAGATATAACATCCGAACACAATTTATACCTTCTCGGAACAAAGTTTAATGTGCCCTGTGGTTGTGTTGCCTGTTTGGAAGTAAACCCATTTTCATCCCTTTACGATAAAGTTCGCTCTCCAGTCAAGTTCCCGGTCAAGCTCCTGGTCAAGCTTGTTGTTATTTTTGGAGTGAAAATGACCACGAACACATCTTTATCTTTCTGCACACAGTCACTTAGTGTCGCTTGGTGTCACTTGGTCCGGTTGAATGGTTTGACTTCTGGGAACCCGTGAGTTCAGGTGCATCATATTTCCAACTTACCTGCGCATACAAGTAGTACAGGCCGGGCTCCTTAATGGTAAGCTGCTCACCATCGAACGCGAACGTTTGCGACTGGATGGCCTGCTTGCTCGCATCAT
>STHB01016285.1:0-12701 GCA_018908115.1 Anopheles rivulorum
GGCTTACCAGGCGCGCACCATGCCCAAAAACATGAAAGGGAAAAGCAATCATATGCATAGAATGTCAGGGAAACCGTCTTTTGGTCAGTGAGTGTTGTAACACATTTAGTTGCACAAATTAATTGTGACACATGAAACACAAAGCAAACTGTGCTGTAAATAAAATGTTACGGAAATAATGCAAATTACTGTGCAAAAGAGGAAATTTTAAAAACACGCAATGGAAAAGCTTCTATTTGGGTAGAAAAAATAAAGTTGTTAAAAACATACGAAACGTGAAGAGTTTTAATTGTCTGTACTGTTTTCATACTGCTTTAAATATTGTCGCTTGTTAAGCTGCAGAACATTAATGCATTGCTGGGTAGTGCTTCTACGTAAATAATATTATATAAAAAACGCTTTTAGTAATATTCGGATCATATAAAAATCCCTGATTTACCACATTTTCAATGCAAAGATAATGTATCTTTTAATGAAATCGCTTCAAATGTACGTTTGTTCCATCAGCCCCCAGCAAAGCATTCTTTTTGCTGTTTAAATATTAATCTTGCTCTGCTAATTGCCATCTCTCACCTTGAACCAGACACGTTTAAGATAAAACGGAGAATTCCCACCCAAACGATCCCGTACTATCGTAGAGTAGAAAAAAAAAACCTCACACTATTAGGAAAAGTGTTTGTCTTATCCCGATCTTTACGTGGAACAGACCGCGAACGGCGTTCACATACATTATCATAACGAGTGCATTTCTTTTCTCTTCGTCCCAATCCATATCCATTGTATGCATATCCATCGGTTGGACGCCGGCTGCAAAATGTGGCGCCTCGTAACGAAACGATCCGTGGCATTGAATGAATTTAGTGGTGTTTAATGCACGTCCAGTGCAGGAAAGTATGAAAGCAAGCGGTGCTGCAGTTCGCAATACCCGGCAGGTCGGCAGGGTCGGCACCCCGAACCAGGGAGTAGTAATAGTGTGCATAGAAAGAAGTCGCTGATTAACTTTATCTTCATGAGTCCATCTGATTATTTTATAATGGCGCCAGAGGCAAGCTAATGGCCGATGGGCGTTTATAATTCGGTTACTTTTCATTTACGGTCACACTTTCTCCCGTATTACGATTCGAGCTTCTTGACGCTT
The DNA here is from genome assembly GCA_018908115.1 of Anopheles rivulorum. Taxonomy (NCBI): domain Eukaryota; kingdom Metazoa; phylum Arthropoda; class Insecta; order Diptera; family Culicidae; genus Anopheles; species Anopheles rivulorum. The sequence goes on from STHB01016285.1 coordinate 1,139, forward strand.
TTCCTAACTTTTATCAGTTGTTAAAATGACCATGGGTTATCCACCGCAGCGTATGGCTTATTCGGGTAAAAGCTTTATGCGCACTTGTCTTCGCTATTAAATCAGAATGCAATCTAATAAGTGATGCTGTTAACCAAGTTAACGCACGCGTGCACGATGGCCGAAACAATAATGGCGTTCGTTACAGTGCTACTGCACATGCACCATATGCCGATGCACTTCCAAGCCGGATATTTCCATTCACTTTCGCCAACGTAGCCACACCACACCGTTCAACTTCCTAATCCTTCTAAATGCAGCACTAACTCAACACGGCATACACAAAATCGTGGCATGTAGCGGGCTAATAACCATCGATATGATCGGTTCGGTTTGTCAGCCACCCGGGGACGCAACACGGGGGACGGAAAACATATACAAATATTTAGCCTCCAACAGATGTGCGTAAATTTAAGTTTCATGTCCTGCGGCATCGAACGAACCAAACTGGATTGTTTCGATGGCGCCCTCTGCCCAGCACCTAACGCTGATGCTGTTTCAACTTTCGGTCGGATATCGCCACATGGATGTTTGGTGTTGAAGCGTGCCTGCGGTTTGGAAATTTAGAGAGTAAGTGTGGTCCGGAATGAGCAGAAACTAGAAACCTAGGGCACACCTTAGGTGAACGGCTCACACGAAGCAGCCAGCAGTCGGTTGGTATTGTGTCCTGTTCCTGTGTGTATTTTAAATGATCGACCGACGTTGTCGACCTCGGCGAAGCACATGGTTTTGAGGCCATTTTGAAGGAGTTTTAGGTGACATATCTTCACCGAACTGTCCGCTCTTTTTTTTTGGTGTCTTCTGTACAGTAACAAAAAAAAAACATTCCAAAGTAGCATAAGAGAGGTATCGGTAAATGATAGTTAAAAGGGTGATTCGTGATTCGATGAAACGATCGCGTGTACCAAGCGACAAGGTAAGAAGAGAAATTAGTTAGGTTGCATCGTTGGCCAGCAAAGAGAAAGGTGCAAGATGCGACACGGAAGAAGTAAACATGGTTGAATGACAAAATCGTACCCGATCTTCACTAATCATGCTGAAACCGGCCCACACTGGACGAACACCTACGAGCGCTAGAGTAGGTGACCGTAAAGAGGTTGGGAAGCGATTAACGACACTGTTGCGCATGCCATGACGGAATGATCCGTTCCTCAAACGTACAAGTACGTGTCAAGGCCATGGATTTATCTGCATACCAAACATTTTCAAACGGTTTCTACCTGTGTAGTAAATTGGTTAAGGTTTTTTTTAATTGCTTTATAGTAAATAAGGTTTTTATAAAACTCTAAAAAAGTTATTGGATTTAATAATTATTTTTAAATCATTTTGGTAGCTCACATTTGATTAAATCATAGTCGTTTAAGTAAGTAGCTATTTGTGTTACACAAATAGTATAATATGCTAGAAATAGATGACACAATAAATACACTGCTCAAACAATTACTACCGGGTAGTAATTTATTGTTTATTTTAAGGATAAAAATATACTTCATAAAGTGTCCCATAAGTGAGATCAACCGAAGGTGTAAGACGAAAGTGGGCTATCTGTTGCGTTTCGACCAGGGAAATGGTTTACTAGCCAGTATGACTCGGTAAGTGACAACTTTCGTTCGACTGTGAAGCTGGTTTAAATAAAAAGAAAGAAAGAAAAAAAAACGCGTGGTCAAGGCCAGTCTTAGCCAAGTCCAAGACCGCTCAAAACCCCGCTGGTGCTGGTGGCGTGCTACGAGAAAGCCTTTCTCATCACCAATTTTCGTCACCTCGTTTACGAGGCGGGAATGGAAGTGAGACAAGCAGTATCTGGGTAACAAGATGTGCGTTTATTGACCTACGGGTGGTGTTTTTTTTTCTTCTCCCATTTCCCTTGCTCCAGTGGTTGGAATTTTTTAAAGAATTCCGTTTGATTTATGCTACATTTTAGCACTTACCATTATTAGGTTTACGTTTATGAGTGTTTCATTGGTGTGGTAAAGCAACGGTATTCAAATTAGGGTATTGCTATGATATGTTTTATTTTTCAACACTTCGCTATTGTGAGAACTCATCTAAACAATAAAGTTATGAAATAATGTTTCTTTTGTGAAATTGACGATGTTTACCCGTTTAAAAATCAATTGAGTATTAAACGTATTACTCGAAAAAAAAGTAATTATAATACTGACAAGATAACAACTATTCAATGAACCCACAAATCACCTTGCAGCATCCGGTCCGGTGACCGATGATGGCACACCGGTTCATTTACGGCAAGAGAAAGGTCGTTTTGTTGTGTTTCGCCCTCAGAATCGCCTTACCCCGTTTGCGCTTTATGTGGCCAGTCTGCTGACGTTTTTTTCCGGTACCATAGTTTTTGCTATTATTACTAGCATCGTTGCTTCCATTGTATCATGTTTTGTTTTTTCTTTTTCGCGATCAGTCGTTTGGTTCGTTGTCTGTCGATCACCCAAGTCGCACCCGTGCGGTTCGGTACCGGTCCGAAAACACCCCGGCAGAGATAATTGGGAAGTTTAACATGACAACAATGCTGCACCATAATGATCTTCGTTTTGCCACGGGCCGGGCCATGAACGGTGGGAAGCGGATGACGAAAGATTTCTTTCTCGCGCAAGGAAAATCTGTGGTGGTTTACACAATTTTTGCACAAACCACGGTGCATGGAAAGTGTTCACTTTCGGTCGTGTGGAAAGGATCGAGCAGGAGCTGATGGGGAGTTAGTGACCGGTGCTGGTGGTGGTGGTGGTGGTGGTGAAAACAAAGCGATTTAATTTTATGACCACTGATAACAAGGCCGAACTGTACCGCGGGGGTACGGGTTGAATCGCCCTTACATGCCGCCACTATTGCTAACACACGGGAACGGGAAAGATCGGGCTACATATGATGTTATTCCCTTTTGATCTTTTCAGCCGTATGGAAACTACCGCCGTGCTGGAAAAATCGGGGCGGTGCACGGTTAACGGGTAATTTAATTTAATTTGAATTCTTTCACTTTTTCGATCCAATAACGATGATAATGCTTAGGAGGTTTCATTTCGCTGTGGGGAGTGAAGATTTTGTACGTTTCTTATGCAGATTCGAGAACCCATGTTAAAGTTGACGGAAGCATGAGTGGAAGCTGAAGCATATTCGTATAAATTTTATTGCGAACATTATTGTATATGGCAGGTGTGCTAGCTTTAGCCTTATCGACGCCTAACAGTATGCAATTATTGTTGATGTAATTGCTAAAACAATATTACGATGAACAGAGCAGAGGGAAAAACTAGCCTTGGCTGGCGTAAACGTTGTCAAAAGAGTGTTCCTTTAGTTGAAATAGTTCCTCATATTTTATTTATTTATTTAAAATTAAGGATATATTTCCTCGTATGTTTAAATTTTTTTATCCGTTTGCATCGTTGATCGTTGCAAGAGAGTTACTTTGAGTGAAGTTGACTCCTCAGAATGTGAAGCTGCAATACATTGTAATGTAATATATAATAAGATATTAGATACAACAAAACAAATGTAAACATTTAGCAAATAGTGTAATCACTTTCACTGACGTTATATTTCCTTCGCATCAAACAAACAAAACAAAATTGTGAAATTCGCTGCAAAAATAAACCCTGCGACCCACAAACAAATCCTCCTGAAATGAGGTGAAATTGCTGAAGTATCGAAAAGCGATACCCGTGCAAAGAAACTTCCTTGTAACAGGGGCCGTCTCCGTACACCCAAATACACAACTTTTGTGATCGATAATTTCTTTCGCAATTACCGTTCTCGTCGCCTTATTTGAATATGGGGACGAATTTAGCATGCGGTGTCGAACGACGAACGCACGAAAGTGTGACCTGTTTCCTTACCTTTCTTCCGACTCACACATGGGCGATCACATCTGGCAACATCATACCCGGGCGATCGGTGATCATCATCCGCGATGACATCAGCACCACAGTTTGTCGATCGGGTGCGCAACGAAAGGAAGAGTCAATTCTATCGGGACAGTTTCGTCGCCCTATTGTCACAGTGACCCCGTGACAAATTCATCTCTCCTTTCCGCTTGCAGCATCCTCCATCGTGTGTTACGTCTGTCATGTTCGGTGAACAACAAAACGTAAATTAGTTGCATATTTTATGTTTCCTCACTCTCCCAACAACAACGCACCAATCGGGATCGAGTGCGTTTTGCAGAAAAGGGTGGTGTTAGGTCAGCACGCTAAAGTGAAATCGTACGCACAATGTTACATCCGGATAGTACACGGCTGGTGCTGCGATGATCGATTTCGATTGATTATTTCATTTGGGATGCTTCATCGTCTTTTTTTTTCTATGGACGGAGCACCAATCACGCCATCACATAGCGTACGGAAGCCGCAAGGCAAACAAGAGAATCCAATCGAACCGGAACGTAATCGTTGGAAGAAAAATCATGTACATCCCTACCGGGAGAAGGGCACTTCATTTTGCCGATTATTAGAGTTTTTCTTTGTTTTATTACGCTGCGGCTTCGTACAGAGGCTTCATCGGAACGGATCATCTTATGCGGTGTGTTAGTAAGGTGTTCCATGAGCAACATATTTTAATTATTATTTTAATTTAAATTGCTTCATTGAGCATAGACGGTGCGCATTGAGTCGTAATAATTTAAAATGTAATTTTTCTCTTTTATAAAAACATAAAACTCTTCTTCACTAGGAAGAAGACTAAGCTTTCTTTAGTCTTGTCTAACTAAGCTTCTAATCAGATTATCTTTGTCAACTGTGAGCATTTCGAAATGGTTCGGACAAAAACACCGCACGGGAACTCGAATGCCTAAAAAATGCGTTCCAATTGTTTTCCCTGGTGTGTGTATACAACACTAATCTCACACCTTCTGTCTGCGACTGCAATCGGTTCCCCATTCGTTTCCTTGGAAAGGAATTTCTTACCGTCTCGAGGATGGTGTCTACCGCTGGTGCAAGTCACCGAAGACTTTGGGTCTTTTGCTGTCGAGGTGACGTGTACTTTCACCACACAGAGAGCAGGAAACGCATTGAGGGAAGTGATACTAAACACACCAACAAAACAATAACAGCCAACTGTTTGAGGAAGTACGATAAAAAAATGCTATTGTTACATTTTTATCGATGTTTTGTTGCTGATTGTAACACTATCTCACTCAATCGGTGCGGTTGCGTTTAGTTAAACACTTTTATCGTTTGTTTTGCTGCGGGTTTGTTGTCTTATTGTTTATTCTAGTATTTTTAACTCTATTATCTCATGTAGAGTTAAACCGCAATTGTATTCAATGTTATGCCTTCTGTTTAAATTCGTCAACAAGTTAGAGGAAGACTTTCAAATCCGTAACACAACCTTTGTTGACAATTGTTGTACGCGGCGTAACCAGTACCAGTTTGGTTACGTTTTATCTACCACACAAAGTGCATTGTATTTTTGTCTGCGTAGACGGCAGGATGATAGCATAGGGCCTTCGCTTCTTACACTTTATGCGTCTAGGACAGTTTTACCGGTGAACGTTATGAAACTGGCAACACCGAGCAGGAAGTAATTTCGTATCGCAGGCTCTAAGCCGGGGGAAAAACAGCGATCGCCTAGCGTTCGAATCGCATAACCGCCAGTGTACGAGCTTCTTCATGGTCTCCGCATCCAAATTGGATGCCATTGTTTGTGTGTGCATGTTGAGTTTTTGTGCAAATGATTAACATCGGTTTTACCCGGTGGCCGCATCGTCCAGCCTGCATTGAGTGGTATAATTTGCGTACGAGCTAACAAGATATCGATTAACAAATTTTTGCTGATTATTTGACCAAGTTGTGTTTTGTTTGTTTTTGCTTGATGAAAAAAAAAAACGCACGAGCTGCATCTTGTGTATGTTGGGTAACGAAAAACAGAAAGAAAATGATGGTATTACGCTGAACGTTCGTGTTAACCCCGAATGCTGGACATAATTTCATTTCTATGTTGCAAGCTTGGAAGGAGTGAGTTGCTATGAAATATTAAATCTCGTTTCATCATTCCAAATAGGTTTGATAGTGTAACTTATGTCTTAGAGAACAAGAACAGTTTAATGGTTGGCAATGGAAAAAAAAATATAAATTAAAGAATAAAAGAGAGAAAAAATACTTTTAAAACACAGTAATTGACTTTTTGCTCACTTTAAAAATCGCGTATGTTATTAGCATTTCAAAAAAATAACGACCTTTAAGAGATAAAAAGCAATATTTAAGGGGATTTACTCGCCAAGCGGAGTAGCAATAGTAACGAAGTTTTGCACAATGATCAACAAAAATACAATAAATTTACATTACTTCAAAAATGTCCATTTGGCCTAGCAAACTTTCGCATGAACGAGCATTTTTTTGATACTCGATCTTCATCCACTTTTGGGGATCCTCTAAAGGAAAGGCGTCCTAAACTGCCCACTGATTGATACGTCTCTGATTGGTCGAGTTAGACGAGTTTGTTCCACAAACGACTGAGATCCTAATACTAAAATTAAATTTTTTAAAGAGAGTTGAAAGTATGATCCCTTTGACTAAAAAATGATTAAATAAAACAATTTGTAGGAAAAATCTTTCGTCGATATTTCAAGTCAATTGATTAATTTTTTTAAATTAAATAAAAAACTTTCATATGATCGCCATTGAAAATGCTTTTCGTACATTAACCGAGAAATGTATTGTCACAAAGAGATTCTCCTTGTTTTCGTCTTCATCTCCGTTTACATTTTTAAGTGTATGTGCTGTCATCACTTTTACCCAATTACACAAAATTAATTGAGCAAACCAGAAACGGACCTAGCGTGTACACAAAGCCAATATCACCTCGTTGGCTTTAAATTGTTTCCACAAACAGCACCATTGCATCCGTTGCACCTCCACACAAGGATGTGTTTTAAGGCGTAAATTGCACCCCGAACGAACGGTGTGGATGCTTGTGGATGCTTGAGGATGACACCGTTTAGCGCACCGTCCGCATTTAGCAGGCGTGGAAAGCGTCAGCATACTGACCTTGATCGGCACCTGCAACACCGTGGCGGTAGTAGCAGCATAAAACATACTACCAGCCAACGCCTTACACAGCAGCAGCAGCAGGCGCACGGCTCGCATGCCAATGTTTGCTGTTTATACATGCACGAGCCTCAAAACGGACTCGGGCCCGCGTATGTGCGGGCCAGCATAACTGCAAGCGAATGCATCGACGTGCCGGTGCGCGGGCTTCGTGTCGCCGTACCACGGTTCGGTTAGCAATTGGTGCCCCGTAGGAGAGCCCTGCTGCAGGGAATGCTAACGTGCGGACTAATCGATTGTTTGATTAACACAGTACCCCCTTTAGGCAGGCAAGTGTGAGATCGTTTGTTTTGCTCACGATTCACCGTCTTACCTAGATTCCGGGCAGCTCTTGCACGATGCCATCCATTTCAAGGGATTGCAATGGATGTGGGTGAAAAATTCGGTGCCAATTTATCAAATAGAGTGATTAGATGAGGCATCAAGAAGATCGTTCATATTCTGTAGAATAAGAAGAAGTATTAAGCAATTCGACTGCATAAATTAGCAGAATTACCTGAACCCATCTGTGTGTCCTATCGCACCGTAGGGTTGCAAATGGGGCAAGTATTGCCACAACGGACAACCGCTAGCAAATTGAGAAACAAAACAAAAATTTGCATTTGCGGATGATCGGTCGACATCCGTTGGGCAGTATTTGAGCACATGTGTCCATGATCTCATTTTGCGTGGGGTTCGATCGTTATAGTCAGAGTACGCATACGAAAGTAGCGAAAGTGGTGTGGTCCGCGTTACTCTTGTGGTGGGAAGGTATTTTATCAGCTTGGTTGGGTGGAATAATTATTTGAGCAGTAGTTAATGATCATTACGAACGTAGAATTGTGGAAAGCAATTAGCCAAAATGCAAATACCCTGAACGTTGTTGGTGCTCAACAATGAGTAACGCCTTAAGGTATGCAATTTTTTACATGCAATATCTTTTAGCTGTGGTTGGAGCTGCAATAAGATTTGTGTAAAAAATTAAGAAACTGTGTTTTTTTTTCAAAAAGTTCCTTCATTTGTTTCATATTGTCCACAATACTGTTGGTTGTTTTTGGCATACTCCCCAAAAGTATAATAAGCAAAAGTTCCCCCTGTACTTAATTAATCGTTCCCAGCTGAATGTGACACATTCGGTAAGGTTGAACATAGTAAAAAATGTGTCAAAGTGCAGTAGCCGTCAGTGAAAATAAAGAGAAGCCGAAAATAAGAGAGTGAAATGTAAAAGGCAAACGTTAATCGTGTGAATCAAAACGTTGTTCCCGTTCCTCTAATTCCCAGAGGCCCTGTGTTCTCCATCTGCATATGGAAGACAGTTCACATCACGTAAGATGCACATTGCGCCACGGTGTGTTTTCACTTCGTGCCGGCTGGAAGTAAAGTTTTGCCGTGGTTGCAGCAGATTGTGGACGGATTATTAATAAAAATGCATTTTGATCGCCTGCCCGGCTAAGCCCCGTGAATTGGCCCGGTGGTTGTGTGAAAAGCTTCACACCCCAACCAGTGGGTGCTGGGTGATTTCGGTAGGGCTTACATTTCACGCCGGGACAGTTCACAATGAGAGCAAAACCGGGTTCGTTGCTTGGCGGTCGTAATTGGGTTTATTGAGCTATTCGTACGTCGTGTCGTGCTAGAGCCGGATAAAGCAAAACTCTTTCACTTGGTACAGGAATGTCTCCGTTTAGCGGAATAGAATTGTACGTTAAATAGAAGGACAAGTTAATGTTATTTGTCCATTAAATATAATTAAATTCGAGTAAATTGCCATTTATTATAGAAAGACTTCAACTCAACAATAAGTTACAAACCTTTAGTTATCAATCCATTGAGGAAATGGTTTTTAGCTTATTGTGATTACACATAATAAATACGATCAATTTCAAGTCAAATCACACACAATTGATGCATGTAGTACATAATACAAATTATGGACCAGCCTATCTGACGATGGACAATTAAAGCTCTTACGTCGTTCGGCATTGCCCAGCGGCCTATGCCTCGGTGTGAGGCGTATCGAACAAGGTTATGATCTTGTGGTAAATACCTTCCCTAGCTGCAATACCGAACGGCTATGCGAGATATCATTCGCGCCCAACACAATGTTCGATTTCTCATTGCATAGCTGCAGTTGCAAACGTCATTAATCTCTTTCTGTCGCTCGCTTGCATCAATGTTTACCAGTGGATGATGATGTTAGACCCACCAGAGATTGACCTCAAAAAGGCTCAACACATCCTCCGAAAGGTGTGCAGCCGATCGATTTAGAAATGGTCACGATGACGCTGACTGGCTGGCCAGTAAAGTATGGCATATGTAACATGTTTTGATTTTCATTCCTATCCGCGTGTCTGCAATGGAACGCACATTAATCATTTGAGCCACTGCGATGCGGATGCATTATGGTTTGGTTTTCGTATCCATTCACCGGGACCGGGAGTTACCGGGTGTCCCTTTCGGAATGTCATACGGAAAAACAGATGGTAATAATCGTCTCCCACATAGCAAACTGCAGCCGAAGGAAGTTCAATAACTGCGCACATTCCATTTGACCGTTACCTTCCGCTTCCGAGTCTGTCTCGCGGGAAGAAACAGACAAAACAAATGAAACACAAAAAAAAAAAAAAACAACCCCCGGTACGTATCCCAGACAGGCGCGGGAAAAGCGGCTTATTGATCGGGGCAAATGATGGACCCATCGGTTGAATCTGGTAGCCTCCAGGCAAACGGGTGGAGCAAACATTTGCTCGCTTTCGGTTTCACTCCTCGTTAGCGACGAGAAGACTCATTTCCCGACCATTACCGCAACTCACTCGCTTGCCTCGGGGTTCTCGGGCCACAAAAATCCACGACACGTCTCGGCCGGTGCTAGGGGGTAAATGGTACCAAAAATGGTGACCCGGTACCGCAGTGGCATGCGTGCATACCTGCATGCATGCATGTAAGCACGAAGATCGTTATCGTGTGCGGCCCCCCGGGGGGGGGCGACTACAATTCCAAGCGATCGGGCAAACCGCAGCATTGCCCCAAGATCGGGAAGTGAAATGAAAGTGAGTTTCCTTTATCGGGGGAAACAATTGTTGCGATGTTGGAACTGTGTGTCGTGCGTATGGATGAGACGTTTGATGCTGGGAACTGTAACCGATTAGGATTTTGTTTGCATGGTTGGAAGCATGTTTTAAGGTAGATCGGTGGATGGATTATTTTTCAAACCCGTGGTCTGTTTGGTTGTAGAAATCCGGCAACGGAATTTTGTATTACAAAGGTGGAATTTATGTTTATAGGATATCGTTTCCAATAGTTGACACGCTAGTGATCGCATAAATTCTTGTCTAATGTTTTTGGGTAAACAAAAACCAAATACTTCAGACTAATAAGCAATGAAATAAAAAGCGTTTCTCCTGTCCTAATTACATCGCTCATACTTATAATTATAAGTAAATCTTTAATTAATTTAAAAACAAGGTAAACAATTGGGAACAACTAACAAATAAAACAGCTTTTTGTGTCATAAATATCTGTTGCGAAAATCGCATCACCCACCGTACCATGTCACCGGCACGTGGACAGCCTGAGGTGAAATAAATTCTTCTCTATCAGTGTTCTGCATCGCTGGTTTCCCTTTCGTTGCTTGTGAGTCGCACATTTTCCGCACGCATTTTTCGGTACGATGGTGCAGTGGGTCATCTATGCTACGGCGTGATAAGCCGTATCTAGCCGTCTACCGGCCAGTACACCAAACACAAAAAGGAGAAGAAAGAAAGAGCCAGATCATATCTTGTTAGAGGCTGTTTGCAATCAGGCTGAGGTTTGCCTTACGGTTTGCTGCTGTCCTGCTGCTTCATCACCACCATTAGCTACAATCGGTTGCGTTTGAATGTGATTTTTACGTGCGTGTTTTTGTTTTGCTTCGTTGTTGGCTTATTTTCGTCTACTCATTTCGTTTTTATTTCGGGGGAAAGTACGATCTCTTTTACTCGTATTTTTCGTTTTTTTTTTGTTTTTTGGTTGGGTAATTAGAAATGTGGCATCGTCACGGCGTCTGGTGGTTGTGCGTTTTTCCATTTTTTTCTTTTTTTCTTCGTAAATGACTTTTCACCGAACCGAGGCGGAGGTGAAGATGTGGTAGCAGGTGAGCCAAGGGAAGGTGGCCAAATTTTCCAACAATCGTTGCGCAGCCTCGTAGACCGATACAGACGCCTTCTGCGTTATTCCCTCAATAAGAGCGATTATTTTTGCCTGACTCAATCCGAAGACACCTTATCAAGGTGTCGACGAGCGGGGTGTACACGTGTGCGAAAAGGAAAACCAGCAACCTGGGTAAGTGGGCGCACGTAGGCGCACGGGTGCAGAAAGGCGGCATTAAAGTATGATCGAGTGCTGCAGCCGAGAGGCTCGTTCGATCACAATTGCTCTCGGGTTCGGTGGACCGGTGAGGTTCGTCGCTTGATTTCGTTGAAGTCTTTTCGAGAGAGTTAATTAGAGGCACACAGGAA
>STHB01016316.1:0-12694 GCA_018908115.1 Anopheles rivulorum
GTACTGTCGTGTCGTCTGCTTGCTTTCGTTTCATTTTTTTTTTTTTCGTTCTGCGGCCCCCCCGAGTTCACCCCCTTTCCCCCACCCGCGCGCTTCCCGTCTCCTGAGGGGGAAAATTCCCCAAAGGGGCCCCCCCCCCCCCCCCCCCGCACAATGTGTTGGTGCAGGTGAGCTAATGCGTACAAGCGTACTGCATATTTTAATCGCAAACGTGTGGGTGTTTATTTATGTTGTTTTTCCTCCCCTTTTGGGTATATGTTGGTATGAAATTGTCAATGCAGTGAATAAATCGATCGATAGTATAATATTTGTCAGCAAAACAAACCCACCCCGTATAGCAACTCCTTCATCAAAGGGTTGTTGACTGAAACGGTCGGAAAGAAGGAAGGTTCCTTGGCGCATGGAAAATTAAATATGGCCGTGGGCCGTTTTCCTTTGGTTTCCAAACCCTTAGCTAACCAATGCTCCAATGGTCTAGAAAAGCCATCGGAAGGTGACCGTAAGATTAATCGCCTAAATCCGGTGGGAAACCGGCTGGGATAAAGAGCGCTTTCGGTGAGTGTTTGCCAGAAAAAGGGATGAATGTGGCATTAGCGATCGGTAAACCATCGGAAGCACAGATGGGGCGACCGAAGGACGTTAAAAGGAAGTGACAGTGGTTGCTTTATTGGTTAACAAATTTTAGCAAAACCACGGCCACGTGGCGTAGAAGCTTTAAATAATGACGATGCTGAATGTTTAGCACCACAGCGCGGAACGTTCCTTTCTTAGCTGTAAAGCAGAAAAGAAACACCACGGAAATGATGCTGAAATGCGAAGGACGGAAGAAAAAGTCGCGATAGAAGCGAAAATGGAAACTATTCATGCACAAACCAGAAAAGAATAGATGACAAAAAGTGGCTCAAATTTTCGATTCATGACAGCAAAGCAACGCAAGCCATGTCACGTCATTAGAGATAGCAGACGTAGGAAGGTGTCGTACGGCCAAGCTCAAAATAAAAGGCAACTAATTTCCCTAATCTGGTGGCATTCATTTTCGCGATGAATGAAGATTAAATAATTTATAGTCAACTTTTCTCGCCGTCCCCGTTCGCGCACATAGCCACATAGCTGTTCAACTTTTCGGCTTGATCGGACGAGTAGCGTAATTCGATAAATTTTCTTTCGTCCCTGATTCACTCGCCGCGCGAGTTTTGGCGCGATGTCTTTATGGTTGCAAATGGAGAGAAAAATTTCCAGCAATCATCCCCATGTTTCCTCCTGCAGCAGTTTTCCTTGGGTTGGAATCTATTCTCCCCCTCCCAAACGAAACGAAGAAAACAACAACATTGTTTGCTTCTTATTTCACGATAGAACAGAACCGATGGTGCACTTATTTACGCGCGTTGATTAATGAAGTTTATCTCGCCGTCTGGGATCTTCGTCCGCTTCGGTTGGTAGTATATGGTAGCCTGCCTGTTCAAAGTGTTGTTGATAAAAGCGAACGAAGGAAGGACAAACGTTCGGTTTGGCTGGTGTATGGGTGTGTGTCAAATCGGCAAGCTCATTTGTTTCTGTTTTCAAGACGCTGGTGGCATCGTTCGACCGAGCCGATATCTTTTGTTGCGTGAGCAATGAGTACGAATCTATTTTAGGTGAACTTCGGGAGCGGTATGGTATGTAACAAATTCCAGTGCACTGTTAAAACGTACTGTATTAGCCGAAAATGGGAATGTATCTATTTTCGTTTGCGATTGCGATGACAGCATTATTGGGAGGAATCTGGCATTTTTAAGGGTGCTTTCCTGTTTTGTGTTAGTCAGAGGGAATAACTTTACATTCTTACAGTGTATAAAAGTATGATGATGCGTTTGTGCAGATTTGTATTTATTTCGAAAATAGCAGAATTTGATCTCCACAACAAAAGTAGATCATATCAATTAAAATATTTACATGATATTTGAATGAATGAATATCGTAAAAAGGATGTATTTTCGCGAAGATTAAGCTGCTAATAATGTTTAGTTAAAACTCCTTAAAGTAAATAATCGATAAATAACAACGATTTAGCTCAAAAAGTATACTCTTCGTCTTTTCCAATCATCCTCAATCGGGCTTGTCCAGTGTTTAAAGCTTGACAAATCACAAGTTAATTTCGTGTTGTAGCCCAAACATTCTACTTTTAGATCAAGTTTCAATTAGTTTGTGTTAACTATCGTGCAAAAGATATTCGTTAGGAATCTTTCATGCATAATGTTTTAATTTTTGTTTTGATTTTACTGACAAAACGCTGCTCAGATCCTTTGATTCAGCAATACTTCAAGAAAAAAACCTTTGAAAAGAATGTTTAGGTGGCCAAACAAAATTATTTTAGTTTTCTACTATGTGCGTATTGATGTGCAATAATATCGCCATTTTAAGTTTTTTAACAATACCCAAAGTAGCGTGAGAGTTCAATTTTTGTGCTAATTCCTTCAGTTTGTTTGAAGAAGTTTCTATTCCGTTCGCAAATTTAAACACTTATTATGTAGTAAATAAATCCCATGTTACCCATTTGAAAATGAACATTAACACCAACTGAATATGTAGGTGATATTGGTGATATTTTCCCGATCTGTTCGCAATCGGACGCGAATTGTAAAAGCAAATCACATTCCATATAAAGTCAACAGCACGGCTGATCCAGTTACTCGCTGCGTTAATCAATTTACCGTGGAGGAATAAATTATGGAAATGTAAACATTGTAAGCAGCATAATTTATTCAGCCTGCTGCTGCTGCTTCTGCTACTGCCAGCCAGGATTCTATTTTTGATACATTTTGAAAACACGAGCAATACACTCCCGACCACCGTGCCGTGCCACCGGGTTTTCCGCGCGGTTCCCAGGTTCGTCGTCCTTGGGTACCCTATTTTAATTATAATTTTCGCAAATGTTGCTAAACTGTCGTCTTTTGAAAACTTTTACACAACAAAGCACACACCCATACACCCAGAGAGAGAGAGAGAGAGAGAGAGAGAGAGAGAGAGAAGGAGCATGAGGAGTAGCTCATTTGCGACGAAATGGTAATGGTGGCTTGCAGTTGTAACATAACGCTTAATGTCCAACATAATGCATTTATTGTGCGCCGAAATGTTGCTGCTGTGCTGCTGCGAAATGTGCGACATTCGCCAACAGCCGCCAGGGCGGTGCGAGATACCACCAAGCCGTGTTTGCGGGTGGCGCATCTTGCCGTCGTTCCTACTCTTCTTTTGGTGGCGTTTTGAATATTTATAAGCATCCAAGGACCAGTCCGCTTGCGGTCGGCTTATCTGTCGCCTTGTCCTTGCCGGGTTTTTTCGTCGTTGTTGTTGGTGCAGTTATGCTGTAATGTTGTCGTCCATAAGATAGCTTCTTATTATTACCCGGTCCCCATCTCGGACGCCAGCGTGGGGCGGGCCACTGTGTGCGCTGATAAGAATTGACAGATCCAATTAATTTAAACATCCTCTCTGTTTAATATTTGATTGAATTAATTTCTTCTCGGTTCGGCTACTTTGCCCGGGCTTATTACGGTAGCGTTGTGGCACTGTGCTGCTCACACAGAGAGCGAAACGTCCCAGCTGAAGGTTGTTTTTCGGGTGGGGAAACTGATAGACAACAGAAAAAAAGGCAATGGAAAAGTCGCTCAAACATTAGCTCCCTTACATGGTGCTTACATGTTTGTTCGGGAGGGAGGGTCAGAAAAAAAAATGAAACGATCCCTTAACAATTCTCAAAGGAAATCTGGTGGCCAAAGTTTTCGCCTGACCAGCACGGGCTTGATATGGTGAGCCTGACGATGGAACATGTTGTTCGCTCTTTGGGGGTTTCTTCCCCTGTTCACAGTCTGCCGGTTGGATTGTGAAGGTTTGTGTGCACGGGGACGATTAATTCCCGCGCTGGGACGCGTGATGTTTGATGAAAAACAAAGCATGGAACAACAACAACCCTGCTAAACATGCCCGTCGGTAGGCGGGCGAAGACCGGTCGAAGGAATACCCGACAGTGGGATGGCGATAGAGACGGCATTTGATAAAGGGAGTCACATTACGGGGATGTACGGATAGCAATGAGCAGTGCTTTTTGTGGGAGTTTCGTTTGTGACCAAAAAAAGTTTAACTTATTATCAGTAAACTCAGTTGGTCAGATGATTAAAGTTGAAGATTTCTGTATATATTTAAAGCAATTTTCCGTGGAAGGATTTTCCACGGTGAAAGTAAACATAAAGATCGAGAACCCAAAAACAACAAAATAGTGAGCCAACATCCGTCAACTTTGGTTCTCAACTTTCTTGTCCAGAACGAGAGTTCCAAGATGAGTAGCAGCGACAGCGAAAGTACCGCCGGCAACGACAAATAGAGATGCAAAGCAATCGATTATTTAATCAGTGCTCGTTTATCGGTTTTACGCGCTTTCCCTCGAGGGATGGTAAACGATTTCCAACAGCCGGGACCTTGAGTACGAGTTAAAAAAAACTGATGAAGATCTTTACGTCACTTTACTGTCGCTTCCCGACTCAGTCGCCGCCTCAGTAGTAGAAGTAGACGCCAGATGAGAGGTGGAGGCTTTTGGCACAGCTCGAAGGAAACCCATTTCCGAGGCGCCGTTGCTTGATGCCAGATAGTAATTTTTCCTTGCGCCTTGAAGTTTGTTGTTGTGCCCATTTTGCATGATACTGTTTATCTTGATGGTTTCAACTGCTTTGTAGGACCGGGGTTGTCTTTGCTGCAAGTTGATGATGTTTGCCGCGATGGTTTCGGAATGGAAGACAAAAAGGCACCCACCAACATACCCAGCTACGGTTGGAACTGCTTTGTCGACACAAAGATGCTTCGGTTAGTGCTGGTGCTTTTCTTTTTACACGAAAGCCACTCCACATTTTACCAGCAGGGGAACAAATGTAGGTCAATCGTGTTGGAAATTGAGAGCAAATCCCTGTGGCATTTATCTTCGCAAACGGCAGTGTATGTGCAGACACTACAGGCGAATTAAATGCAGCACTTCGAGTGTGCTTGACTGTCGTAATCCGATTGGAAAACTGATGAAGCGGGAAGTGCAGCACGAGTGTTTGTGTTTGTGTGCCAATGTTGAAGATATTAACCCAATAGTTGCGATACATGGCACAAGGTGGAACGTTGGGACGGAGCCATTACAGAGGTTACGGCCATTTCTGGATTCTTTTCATGTTGAAGTGGAGCTGTTTGAGATAAAAAGGAGAAATCGAGGCTCATTTCTTTAGCTTTTGTGAGTTACGCACATATCCGACATGTGAGAAAGCTTTGAAGTTACATCAGTGAGATAAGACTGTTGTCCACTTCAACATGAACATGTTCAAGAAAGTAAGACACATTTCAATCCAATGGAGGAACATTCCAATTCTTCATGAAAGTAATGAAAAAATTGTCCTCAACTTGTTCTCTAGATCACTTAATCTATGGCAGAGAGTCCTCGTACTGCTCAATTTCTGGATTCTATATTTGTTATTTTCATATTTGAACCTCTTTGTACACAATAATCGAAAATTACATCGCACGTACATCATTAATACCATTGTTTTGAAAACAATTACACTTTTTCTACTTTTAATGTTACTGAATTAAATTTTAAAACATTTAAGTACAAAACTTGACATCAATAACCTCAGTTTCTAAAGCACTCATGTGCACGATTCATAGTCCTAGTTGATCTTATACAGAATAGAGAAGAAGTTAAAAAAAAGCCATACAACCATACACTGCGCAAAGGGCAACATGGAAACTGGGGCAACTGTGGATTGTCCGGGTTGGAATTGTTCGTGGGAAAACGTTTGGACAGTTTCTCCAATCTCCCGTGTTTATTCATCGCTGTGTAGGATGTGAAGTTTGCCAGCTCGCATTTCATGCCAGTGCATTCGGATAGCTCATACACATTCAAATATGGTAAGCAAACATGAGAATCATAAAAGAAAACGATACGATCTGCACACACAAATACACACGTGTACGCACATCACCGCTGTGTGTGTGTGTGTGGGTTTGGTATGTGTGCGCAGCACCTCTTGCTGCATACGCCACCACCACATACACACACATCTGACCAGTGTGCCAGGAACGTTTCACCGAATGTTGAACCCTTTCGGAAGGTATGGCATTAATGTTACACACATCGCTGGCGGGCATAGCAGTAGGCCCCGATACTACTCCCCGCCCCAACCTTCCCCGTCTCTCTCTGTTTTACCCCAACCACACCCGCAAGATGGATTCTGGAGTTTTCATGTTTTCCACGCAGAAAAATGAGCTGAAAGCTGAAAGCAAAACTTGAAAGGCTTCCACTGCATCCACTTTTTGCCACACCGAAATGTCTTCCAGCGTGCGCATTTGCCATAAAATGTGATTCAAAGGGTGGGGGAAACCGGTAGCAAAACGGACACGCCAAGGCAACTGGAAGTGACATAAAAAGCTTGCCCCGAAAAGCTTACCCTTCATGCGAACACACACACACACAGAGGGAGAAAGAGAGAGACACACACACAGGCGTAGCAAAAGTTGAACAAATTTGAATATGTTTTCCTTTCACTTTGAATGCGTTCCAGTTGGTCGGAGTTCACGTGTGTGTGTGTGTGTGTCTGTGGCAATGCTGTCAGTGCACAGAAGGAAGGGAACTTTTCCTTAAGAACACCACCTCAACCACCATACACACACACACTCCACCACCCCGGTCGACATTCCCTTAATTTAGCTCCGATTCCAAAGTGGCATAAAATCTCGTTCCTTTCGACCTTTGAAAGTCGAATGGCAAGAAATCAAACGGCGCACACAATTTTGGCATGGTACGGAACGTTGACAGGGGAGGGAGAGGGGGGGGAGGAATCGGAGGGGGAGGGGAGAGGGAGTTAGGTGCACGCCGCACGCCCGAAGGCAAAGTTGCAGAAACTATTTCACAAATGGAGCCACGAGTTGAGTGCCTCGACTGGTTCGTACTTTGGTTTGTTGGCGTTATCGTGCTACACACACACACGTACACACACACACACACACACACACACACACATGCATCTAAAACAGGCAGCCACCGGAAATGGATCCTTCAGGATATGGAAATAAACAGAGCGCAACACGACGGTTTGGCCGGGTTTGCCAAGGGTGGAGTAACACTGTGACGGAAGGTTCCCACTAGCAGAAGTGCCGGCCCAGGTAGTTTCCGTCCTTGGCGAGTTGGTACCAGGCACCGGAGAGAGAGAGAGAGAACGAGAGAGCCGCAGGACGGAAGTTTATATTTGCTTCATTATATTCAATAAATAAATCCTTCATGTTTTTCGTCCTTTCCGCCCGGAGCCGCATCGGGCAGAAAGCGTTGGAGAAAATTGCTCCGTAAAATCTTTTCCATTCTGGATCCCTGGGTTGCCGGGTCTTGGGTGGTGCGTGGTTATCACGCCGTTCAGTCGTTACGGTGTTACACGGGACAGCTAGAGCGAGAGAGAGAGAGAGAGAGAGAGAGAGAGAGAGGGAGAAAAGCGAGACGGTGCCGTGAAGATAAATGGGCCAACCCGGTCAGAAGTTGTCGTAAAACAGTGCGGTTCACACAATTTTCATTGCCCCTCTGCTACCATTCCCGTATTTGTTGGATCTGCGTGTCCTCTCGCAGAGACGAGAGACAGCTTGTGATATCGCACATACACCGATTCAAGCGAACTATACCATTCTAAGCAGGCTCGTTTTGGCGCTTGGTGAAAATCTCGAACCACCAAAGCCATGAGTTTTGGTGTTTGGCTCTCTATTTTAAACCAACACCTGAGCACTAGTAGCAAAGCGGCCAAGATTTACCACGGGAGTTCTGAAGCTAGCAGACACACACACGGGATAGTTGTCCGTCGGTTGATCTCTGCCTTGACCTGCTTCCCGACGCTCACGCTGGATAACACTGGACAAGGGCAACAATCATAAATACCCAGCAGATACGTCCGCAACCAGCTCTGGAGCATCATCTTCCCTACCAAAAACCCCGGCAAAACAAGCCTTATCGTCTCGGGGCTGGAAGCGCACCTATAGCTGAAGTAGCTGCTTGTCGAGTGTTGCACTTTTCGAGTGGTCAGAATTTCACCTACGCCTTCGGACACCAAAACATCCGCAAATCGGTCCTGGATTTTCCCCAATCCGGCATCCGCACAAAACCCCGAACGCCCGGGAAGGATGATGGATGGAACAGCACTGCCCACCCCACCAGGGTTAACGTGTTTTCGAGTGCTTGTGTGTGTGCATTCCGATGCGCATTCCTCGGCACACAGGACGAGAATGGCACCAGTCCAGTCCAGCGTGTCAGTGTGTGTGAGACTGGATTTGCTGGGATGGGATGCAGATTTTTACGGCACTTTACTGCCATTTCCAGGGCCAGCACACCGCAGCCCTCTGTGGTTCGAAGCGTTCTTCGGTTCTCGCATGTTTATGTGTAGGATTTTGTAGGTGAAGGCGACAGGCGAACAAAAAAGAAATGGCGTAAGTGGGAAAAAAAGGGGATGTAATTTATTTTGCTCTCTCTCATTTAAAATTAAATCCCATTTGTTTTCATTACCGGCTGTGGTTTGGAAGTGAACCTCCCCCGTCCCACCCACCAGGAAGCTCCTCCGCCCCCCACAAAGGTCATTCTGTCCGCCTCTCTTTATCCATCCATCCATCCTTGTGTGCGGTGCGTAGAGCTTGGGAGTCATGGGAAAACGTCCATTTTGCTGAAATAGCCAGCTGGCTCGAAGGCTCTGCGGGCTGTGGGATAGCCTCCTGGTAGAATTATATACTGTGCCGGATTTTCGGTACCCATGTTTCAACGGTCCAATGATTTAAAATCCAATGGCTGTGATTTTGCATCGAACCGAGTGAGTAATGAGAGCGTTGTGCTTTTTAGTTTATTATTTTGTGTGGCTTTTTGCTTGTGCCCGTTAATGTAGTATGAAATAATCATAAAATGAGACATTTAACCTCACTCGACAAAAAAACCCTTCTGTGTGATTTCTGTGCTATGTGCTTTTTTGTATGAAACTGCTTTCCTACAAGCAGAGTGTAGAAGCTTTAACGCTTAAAACTCAATAAAATTTGCATTTTCATCGCTTTGATGATATGATCAATGGCAATTGAGCGACATTCGTACAACAGTGAAATACCGTCCACAGAGGATGAGAATGAGAATGAAAAAAGAAAACCCCCTAAAAACCTTCTTCGGGATTAAAACCGGACCTCGGGTGCCAGCCGATAGGAGCACTGTTCATTCAACTCTCTGCACCATAACAAAAAACCAACCAAACGGACGCTATTTCCCGAACGTCCAAAAATCAACAGTCCACAGCTCAACGATCTTTCCTTTTTTTATTTGGGTTTTTCCCGATTCCTAAAAAAAGCACCACTACTACAATCCGTCCGGCATGGTGAAACAGCGATCCGCCGTCAAGTGGTTCTTGGTTCCATTGGTGAGATGGCAAAACCTACCACCTACCTTCCCATCTTTGCCGTTGTTTATTTCGTAAGCCACACCAAGGCCGCAGCACCGTTGAGGAACAAAAAAAGGAAAAGCGCACCGTTGCACCGTAAAGCCCCGGGTTGGAAGCTCTGTGCGAGCAAAAAACCAAATGCGCTAAGCTTCGCTTAAGTAGCACTAACAGTGAAGCTTTCCCGGGCCATGCTCATCGCCCGTGGGCACTGGCCGTTCGGGCCCCACACGACGCCCGCTTGATGATGTTGCGCTCTGCGAGAACGATAACGTTTATCGTTCTACCCCAAAGGTAGAAACTAAACAAGGCAGAAGCGCAAGGGCCAGCAAATGACGCGGGGAAAAAAGAAAGAAAGAAATAGGTGAAAAAAAAACGAAGGCAACACGAACCTCGATTCTTCCCCAATTTCGTCCTTGCGAGAAAGAAAACAAGAAACTGGAAGAAAGAGCGCTGCTCGGGGGAAAAGAAAAAGTGTACCACTGCCACAAAAGCGGTGAACGGATTCACAAAAGCAAATCAGCAGCATTCCACCGCGGACAGAGCGGCGTGAAACTATGAGGGCAGTGTGCGCGTGTGTTATTTTCCAGCTAGCAATTGCCGCTTGAAATAGGCCAAGCAAACAGTGAGGCATTTAGATTGGTCTCAGCATCTTGGTGCGCTGTCAGGCAGCACGGTGAGCACACGGTGCCCCGAAGACACCGGCACCGGTCGAAACCTCGGTTAAGCTCCGTGTGCTTGCAATCGTAATAGTAACGAGGGAGAGCGAAAGCGAGAGAGAAAGAAAGAGAGAGCGAGAGAGAAGATGAAAAGCCCATGCCCGGAAGCTTGGGTAGGACAGGCAGTCTCGGCAAGGCAGATCGGATACATGTCCGGGTGTCGAGTCGAGTTTTTGTGATCGTTCTAATTTTTCCCCGTAGTTTACATTCTATTTGCGCGTGTGTTCCAATTTTAGCTGGGGTCGTGTAAATATACGCCATCCTCGTTTCTACTCGGCTGCTACGCTGTTGCGATATTAATGGTTGAATCATTTACAATTTACTTGTGACAGCTTACTTCAGTGATGAGCTGCACCAATGGGGATACCTTTTCTAGCGATGTGAACACTTGTTCAGAGAGTATTCTCTTCTATTTTAAGGTGAAACTCGATTTTTTTTAGTTGTCAAGGACTTTGGTTTGCATAACTATCAGAACTAAAAACTTTGTAACAATTTTCCGAACTAGAGGTAAAAAGTTGTATCATTTTGTTTAAGCTACATCTTCATCACGTTTAAGCTAGAAATGCACTCCTCCTAGTTGGATGAACGAAATTATGAAAGTGGAAGCTCTCGCACACGAAATATACCTTCGAGTCAGCGAAGTGATAAGCCCCGACGGCATTTGACGGCTAAATAGCAAAATACTGCTGGACGGGCACATTTTATAGAATTAAACTCAAAGTAACGCAAACAAAAAGGGGAAAAAAACGAATCAAACCCGTAACGATGGAAAGCAATGTTTAAAAAGGGAAAAATGATTGCTGAACCACCAGAACCATCACACCGCACAGCAGTGTAGAAATGATTCGTTGCGGTTGGAAAGGTTTTTTTTCGCTCTCTGGATGAGATTGACATTCCACCATTTTGCCACCCCGAAAGCGTGCGGCACTTGCAATGACTTTTACATCCAGCGTATAACAATTAAATGCACAGAGAGCATTCCTCTGTTGTTTTTTTTTTTGTTTGCTTCATCCCGCTGCTGTGTTTGGCTTTATTCGGGATCAGAACAAAAATATATATAAAAAAGGAACGATAGAAAAAAACGATCAAACGCTGCCCGAGCTCCAGCTTTCACAGATCGCTGCGCTCCCGTGTACGCTTGGCTCATTTTAAATGTCCAGGTGAACGGGTTTCGCCTGAAGAGGGAAACCTTTTGCCAGTGTTGTTTAATGCTGACAAACCGTGGCACCCGAACGCGGATGATGTTCAGGTGCGCCAACTCACTGCACAAAAATCTTACAATGGGGGTGATTCTTTTTTTATTTTATTTTTGTGCTCCATTACAGTGCCGAAACGTAAGACAAATAAAGTAGAACTGAAGTTGCACTTAGCATTTCAAAATGCTGGTGCTTGGTGGGCGTGTTTTTTTTTTTGCTCGAGGACGTTTGTTCCAAATCGCCCCGGTAGAAATGTGCTTTGTTCGATGTGACGATTGCAGCAGCAGCAGCATCAGCAGCATAATGGACAATGGTGTTTTCTTTTATTATAAAATTCTTTTACTGTAAGTGTGATTTTATCAAACCAAACGCCAAAACGCCGCACGGATTGCTTTGGCAGAGCACGGTGTAGTAAGTTTTATCGACGGTGAACCTGCGATACAATCTTGTCTGCATTTTGCTACAGCAAAATGCACTCTAACATAATTGCAGAAACTATTGCAAAAGAAATGCTTTATTAAAGCAGTTTAAAATGTGCGAATGGAATGGTGTGTTGTTACAATTCATTTATTATAAATACGAAAATGTTGTCCATAATGAAGGATTTGTTTTGATAATCTGTGCTGCGCTCTTAGTACAAAATGCCCATCACCACATAGGCAGTGCACCCATCACCACAAAGACAAACGCGTAGCGGATAGCATCACTAAGCAATGAATTTAAATCAAACCAGGACACAGATTGAAAGAAAGACCGATAAGCAGAGATGTACAGATATACGCATAGACAAGTACAGATAACCGCAGCTTACAGGATTGTTCTCATTACGCCTCATTTTAAAAAATAGTGAATGATCATACACGAACAATACTAACTGTATCAAATTTCTATTGATTTGTATCGTTTAGCATAGTACTAGCAAGATCATATTCTGTTAAGGTAAAATGCAGCCTTAGAAAGTCATAAATGATGGTTCAAGATTTCTCAAGGTAACTCTTCAAGAGAAAAGGTAATACAGTCCCTAGTTCTGAGTAATTCCACGATACCTTGAATTTCTGATAGGAAAATATGATATAAAGAAACATTGGTGTCCTGTTTATAAGCGACAACTGTGAGCAGAATAATTTCATGACCGAACTGATTCAGTTATGGTTAACTAAGTTCAAGAAAAGTCGTAATTTCATAGGTCAAGTTCTCAAAAGAACATGTTCAACAGACGAGGTAGCGCTTCAGAATCATAACTAAATACCATTGAAACCCTTATTTATCTATTGCCACTTCTTTTTGTCAATAATGTGGTTGAAATGCGGTAGAGTTGTGTACCAATTCT
>STHB01016323.1:0-12693 GCA_018908115.1 Anopheles rivulorum
GCAAAATGTTTTAGCAAACTATTGCCCAAAATTTCGCAAATGTGATTTTTATTTATTTATTAAGTATGACTTATCGCAAACGCCGTATTGTCGCAAACGTGAAATAAGTAAACTATAAGTTGGAAACGTATTGCATAAAATTAACCGAAAAAGATACATCCAAAAGCTGGTGCAAATGGCCGTGAAATGAGCAGAATACCAGACACAATGTATGCTTACACTGCGCATACCTGTTACCTGAACACTGAAACAGGGTTTCAAAGAAAACAAATAAGGGAAATAAAACATCGAACCTGCTACTCGGAGTTTGCTCTAAGGACCGCATGAAACGCGACAGAGGTGATTTCCAAAGTACATGCCTTGCCACAAGCACAACAATATGCTTTTAACAATGAAGTGCAGAGACAAGGTGTGAATTCAAGCGAATTTTACGCACATTAATTTTTTACACCTTGTCATCATTACCTTTTGTTTCGACTCATATTGTAGTCGTTGTAGTCGTGTTTCACCCCAGTTATTGAAAATTAAACTCGAAGGATAGCTTTAGCATAATGAAAGCATGTTATTTAAAACTATGTTGTACGGAATTAAAAAATTATACTTTTTCTCAATTTACAAAATACTTTTTCTATTCTGTTAACATCATGACTACCACCAATGACACTATTTTTTGAAGGTTAAATAATTTTATCACAGTTAATGCTTGTCTTTCTGTATTGCTAATTCCGAAAACCATTACAAGACAATTCAGCATTTCGTTTTTGTTTTTAAACTGTTTGTTCAAACACAAAAAATACTTCGGATTAACAAAAACTTATTAATTCGCAATAAATGCGCCAACCGGTTATGGCTTACCGGTTATGTTATAAAATAAACAACAGCTTGAAACAAGAGACAATTTTGCTTACGAAGTACGTTGGTAGTATTTGAATTTTTTTCACATTGTTGTTATGCAACTACGTAATGAACTGTAAGGTGTATCTTTTTATATATTCAAACAGTGAAGCATGACACTCCAGTTGTTTTTTTCAGTTTGTTTGACAATTTTCTAAAGCCATAGCCATAAGTTTAAGCTCAAATGTATAAATTAAATGTAAATAAACAAAGTTATATTAGGGGCGACCCGGTGGTGTATTTGACAACGGCGCTAGTCCCTAACACGACCGGACCGGGTTCAAATCCCATTCGAACCGTCCCCCCGTACCACGGTCTGACTAGCCTGCTACGTGGTAAAATTAGTCTAATACGGCAAGGCCGTTCTAACATAAAATAAAAAATATATAGTAATTTTGCTCATTTTGGCGCCCATGCGTTGATATATAATATATTTGCTTTACACATTTTGTTTTACTTTTGCTGTTTAAAAATATGTTTAAATAAAACAAAGTTTTTCGTATTATTGCTTCATGCTTCAGATATTCCACAATTTAGTTTTGTGTCAAAGTGTAAATTGAATATTGTGTGCTTGCTAATGGTATTTGAATTATTTTTTTACCTCTTGTTTGTAAAATTATCGTATCGTTTATTCGGTTAAATAACATGCTTCCCGATTAACGATACATCTTTCCATTCACTTTCATAATTAAATTCGTCCCTTAGCGATTACATCTGTGATGCACATGTTGCACTAGATGCGTTATACATACCCACGCTTTGATTTAACAAAGCGAATGCTGAAAAATGTTGATTACAGGGAAAATAAAAAGAAAATATCACAATGCACGCCCCACCCCCCGGCTTTGACTCGCATTCGCTTTTTGTGTTAACGGTTTGAAGCGTATGATTGTGATTAAATTCTGATTTGTATTGTTCGGCGTTTGCATTGCCTCTGTCTGTTCTTTTGTTAATGTTCCTTCGATTTCACGTAGATTGCTATGAAAATATGATAAGTTATACTATAGAATATTTACGAATGTTAAAAAAAAACCCTTCATCAAATGTAATTACAATTCCACAGCGAAGGTATATTGAATCGAAATAAGCAAATTCTATCTGTATGTCCAAACAACCTAGTGGTGTAGCGGCAATGATATCGCATATGACGATACGCTTATATTTTTCATGGGGACCGTTCCATAGCAAGGAATAATTTTGTTACGGCCACGTATTAAAAATTAATTTTAGTAAGCCAGTTATCGCAGGTATGACCTAGCAGGTAGTTTCGCTGAAAATAATATGTGATAAATGGGACCAAAATTTATTTAAATTTAAAACTATAACTTCATGTTGTACCGTAGTTAGGTTTGTAATTTACGCTATTACGCTATCGCTTTGAACCTGCTCAGAAAGCATTGTAGATTGTTCGTTTTGCAAGTTGTGTCATACAAAACAGAAATAGAAGAGAACAGAAGAGTTAGTTTGCCCGTTATCGTTCCTTGTCTATAGCCGTTTTGATCATAGTCATTTTTACAGCATAATGCATAAAATCTTTTGTCTTTAAATATATTGATTCTTAATATATATAATACAGTTCGTTCTAACAAAATAATAATAAAATTTGATGTTTGTGATAGTAAATTTAGATAATTGTGTAGAAAACGGCCAGATTTTGTCACTCCGCACATGTCGCGAGGATTTTCTGCACATCTTTTTTTTTTCATTCGCGGTAGAACGGTCCGTATTTATTTTTCTGTACATCAACTACTAAACAAATCTGCAATCTGCTTTTTTATCGCGAGGCTCATTTTGTGGCCTACATGTGTTTCTTTTTTATTGTAATAGCTTCTCCATGTAACTGTCAATGTGATGCTAATAAGGGCGAAACCAAATCGGAACGTTTCATTGACTATACCGATTTCTCATTAGTTTCTACTTCAATCTACATATCGAGATGCAAGTAGATTGTATTTATATCGATTTCCACGTGGCTTTTGATAAAATTAACCACACCTTGCTGACTGATTAGATAGTTTTCTGTCAGATGGAACCATGCAAGTAAATAATGGTGCGTGTTTTTTAACGCATTTTAGTATCAACTCAGGCGTTCCACAGGCAAGTGTGCTTGGTCCTGTTCTGTTTGTGATATTTATGCACGATATAGTGAGCGCACTGCTAGACACTCGTTTATCATTACATGTAGACGGCCTAAAGATTTCCTTACCGTATATAACGTTACACATTGTTAAATCTTGCAAAACTTTGTGTTAGAACTCACTCGTTGGTATCATTGAAATTAATAGGGTGTAATAGTGTCACGTTCAAACGATCTCGCGATCTCGTGGTGCTGCTGGACAGTAAGTTAACGCTACAAAATCATTTTGACTTTACAATTACAAACCAATTACTATTAGATTAGAGTTCATTATACAAAAACAAACTAAGTCGCCATTTTATCGTTTGCCATGGTCAAACGAAATTTCTAGCCCTTTTTATCGGACTAGATGTTTAATATTTGGAATACAATCATCATTAAAACAACTGCATATTGTACTGGTGACCTAGTTTCTAAAATGATGAGCTCTTATAGCGCACTGCGATCCGAAGTTGTTTTTCACATGACAGTTAATCAACTAAGAAATTATCTAAGACAACTTTTTAACTACTCTTGCGTTTTTCTTGTTGTTGGGTTTTTTTGTAGCTTTTTTGTTTAACATCCAATTCATTGTATTCTGTTTTTGTTTTTTATTCATAAAAAACGGCCCGTATTGCTTCATTGTATTTTGTTGTTTAAAGTAAAATTAGCTTCAGGTGTAGGATTAAGTTTTAAAATAATTCTGGTTTGATGTAATGTTATGTAGCCAATTTTTACCACGTGACCAGATAAACAAATTTCATTGTTACTATTGTAAAAATACTATTATAAACAAAAAATCCTGTATCCTTCAAAGATTTTGAGTTTACATTTTTTATTTTATAATTCTCAGTTAAAGAGTCTGGTTAAGCAACCAATCCATTAGGAAATTTCAAAATACACTTTTTATTCACTCGTATCGTATCGTATCGTAATTGATTGATTCATTGAAAATTTTAGTGCATTTGTTTGAAACCAACGGTCATTCATTCCGAAGGACAATAACTCTATATTTGTAATAGACAGCTGCCCGGTGGTATTTGATGTAGCAGATTCGGTTTCACATGACCGAGCGATCTAATCCCGTTGTCCGATGCCCCCTATAATTACTCGAATACGTACTAAAAATTAGTCTAGTTAAAACAGAAATGACAGGCAAGATCTAAAAGTTCGTTGCGCCAACAAAATTAAGAAAAAAGGAAGCAAAATAGCGAGGTACACTTTTGTTCAGCTTAATGCATTTCAGTTCACAAATAAGGCCAGCTCCACACTTTGCGCGTCTGATGCGTTAACGCGGAAAATGTATATAAGTTGGTTGCCAATAACCTTCCATATACGTCGTACAGGAGCGTCATCGGGACGGGTCACTGCGGAAACGCGTGCTAACCCAAGTCAACACAACACAGAACCTAAACCTGCCTACGAAGCATTTCTTAGTTATAGCAACCGCCGATACCAACAATAGCAGAAAGCGTCGATTCACTGAATTACTGCTCATCAGACAAATTCCTAATCAATTCCCTTCCTGCACAGCAATAAAACAATTGATACCATAATTGAACACTCCATTTTTACCACCACAGCTAACAGTTTCGATTTATAGCGCATATTTATGGAATTTCGACAACTCTGTCGAACAGCAGGCGTGTTAGCAAGCGTATCGATTTAACGGCCAAAATTGTCCTACAAATGGTGTATAAACATACAAATTATCCGCGCTTTTCGCGAGTCAGCCAAATAGTTTGGCACAATATTATTACAAATAATAATCCACATAGCACGAATAGTATCTCCTTCTCTCTCTCTCTCTCTCTTTGGCTTAACAACCAATCCGGTCATGCCGGCCATCAAATGGCCTACTAGACCATTAGATACAACGTAGTTGCATAATCAGTGCTCAACTACGGGGGGACGGTCCGAATGGGATTTGAACCGGGTCCGGTCGTGTTGGGACCTAGCGCCGTTGCCAAATACAACACCGGGTCGCCCCGAATAGTATCTAAAACACGAAATGTAACAAATCAGTCACAAACAGACCAAAGGAACTAAACATCAGACAAAACAAAAAGAAACAAATGAAATAGCAATCGGAGTATGTGTTAAGTTCGGAGAACAGCACCAACGAAGGGATTCGCTGTTCAGCCAAGCATCCAGGACATTATTCTAGCAAGGTTGCAACGATCCGATACAGCCTATATTTCCGATGATTGCTAGGTTTGCGAAACATGACAACGTTCGAATCGTTCGCAGCTACCATCGAAACGCGTGCTGCTACGATCGAATCACATGCATCAACCATTGGATCGTCACTTTTTACTAGCACTCGAGAATAGAGTTTGGAAGCAACCAGCATGGCGGTTCGACGTATTACATAATAACTATCGTAATTCATTCACCCGACAGTAAAGTAAAGAGCTCAATCGTATCAGAGTTATATGAAGCATTGTTAAGGAACGTGTAGTGGTACGTGTTTGTTGGTTTTGCCGTGTTCCTGCAAACCTGCTATCCGCTGTTCTTGTGTTTTCGTTCCGACTTCCTGTATTTTTGTTTTCCTGTGTTCTTGGTGTTTTAGTTTTCAGTATATATTTTCTCCTGATATATGGATCATTGCCGACAACGAACGACTACACCTATAATGCCGAACGATTTTTCTTTTTGGACGGTCCTGCACCGCCAATAGCCTCATTGTTACTTACTGGGGGGAAAACGGTACACTCAACCTTCAAGCTGCTACTCGATCTTAACCAACACTCCACTTGCAACATTCCAGTGCAATTGAAGCGAGCGGAGCTTGTACGATAGGCCACACTGATCGTTTGGGACGAAACTTCGATGAGTAGCAGGTACGCGCTCGAGGCCGTTGATCGTACCCTGCAGGACATCACAGGGGTGCAACGACCTTTCGGTTGTAAGGTGCTGCTACTGTCCGGTGACTTTCGACAAATTCTGCCGATCGTGCCGAAGGGTACGGATGCTCAAATTATAAACGAGTGTATTAAAAAGAGTACACTATAGCGACTAAGTACATCTTTGAGGTTAACCGTCAATAAGCGGGTGCGGACAGCACGAAACACGAATCGTGCCAACGAACTTCAGGACTTTGCGAGGATTCTGCTTCGTATTGGTGAAGGGCGGGACGATACATTCGCAGGACTTAACCCTTCCTATGCTGGAATACCGCAAGGCTTGGTGCTACTCCGCACGGTTGACCCAATCAAGGACATGCAACGCTGATTGCCCAAGTGTACCTAGACATCCGTACTACCAAGATCCGGAATTCTTTTCGACCGGGCAATCCTCTCGCCATTGAACATCGACGTCACCAACATCAACAACATTGCTAGAACGTATCCCAGAGCCGAAGAAGGAGTATCGTATCCGTTCCGACGGATTAGTTAATCCAGATGAACATGCTCATCTACAATTGCCATCCGAGTATTTGAATTTGTTAAACATCAGCAGCATTCCAGTACATCGTCTGCGATTAAAACGATTTAATCCTTTATTGCGCAACCTAAACTCGGATATGGGATTGTGTAATGGGACGAGTATTAAGATAGTGGATCTCCAGACAAACTGTATTCACGCCAAAATATTAACAGGCAACCGGTGCGGGGACGATGTCTTACTTCCTCACATCTATTGTGACAGCAAAGATAAGGGCCATTCGTTCCAGATCCATCGAAAACAGTTTCCGGTTCAAGCGTGTTTTTCGATGACGATTAACAAAGCACAAGGACAATCCCTTCATCATTTGGGCCTGTATCTCCCAAAAGACATGTTCGCTCACGGCCAGTTGTATGTAGCACTGTCGCGTGTCACATAACGGACTGTGAAGGCGTCTGCAACAAAAATTTAGGCTACCGGGAAGTTGTTGGCTTTGCCTAACCTTATGTTACAAAACAACTAATACAAATTAAAAAAATTAAGAGCCCCACTCACAAAATCATTATCACTACATCTTCTTACAGCCATTGCAGCACACACTATTTTGATGTATCCACCACCGGAGTTGCGGGGACCCGGGCCTTATTCTCTTAACCTAGACACTATATAAATTCCACTCGTGAGTAACGCTGCGTTACTGCAGGGTAGGTATAGGTGTTTTCAAAGGGAAAGTTAAAAAAATTGAATTTCCAATGCATTTGTGCTACGTAAGCTCGGTCGTCAAACCCTGCATGTTCACTAGATTGGTATCGTTTTTGTTGGTCGTACAAATCTAAGCCTACTTGGATGATATGAATATGATTTGGTTTAAGATAAATTTACGTTTACTGCTACATGTTCTGCAACAGGCTCGAAAAAAAGCTTTCGTTGAAGAATTTGCCGATTCTAATTTTAATACTTTTAGTAAATACTGTCTTGAAATTCTACTGCTGAATCCTTGAACAGAATGCTCAGAGATTTTTATCAACTGGCTGTAAATGATTCCATCGTTGGAAGACTAACATATCAGGATATTCCGGCGCATTGCCAGTACGCTAAACCGGCCCGAATATTACCATGGCACGAAGGTACAGGTAATCAGTGGATCCCGCGGTTTCGTTAGACCTACATCGTGATTGGACGCATGGTCTACTGCCCCATATCCCAGATGGAACGTTACTGTCTGCGTCCACGTCCGTTCTTCGTGGACCTGTGGACAGTTGAAGGTATGGTCTGTGCGTTCTACCAGCAGTCTGTCACCACCTCCAGACTGTTGCAAGATGATCTTGAGCGGGATCGTGCTCTACAGGAAGCTCTTTCATTTCATATGCCCCGACAGCTGCGCCAATTATTTGCCCTTATCCTTTCAGACTGGACTACCACAAAATCCTCGCCGCCCATGGGGCGCATACGTTAATCATCTCTTTTAAGACTCGGAGCGAAATTGGTTGTTGCACGAGGTTGAACAATTTCGAACATTGCACATGATAGAACAGTCGCTTCGTAGAGCAACACAACCCCAACGAAATCGCTGGCGTCTTTCCCCGACATGCCGCAGCTTGCTGGATTCTCCCATCTCCCGACTCAGTTACTCCAGCCCGACCAAAGGGCAAATACCAACTTGCTAATCTATTCTGAACTTTCGTACCTCATCAATACAAGGACGAATCGCTCGCATCGTTACACCTTCTGATTGTCGAGCAGCGTATGGTGTATGATATCATTACAACAGTGGTGGACCATTTGGCACCGGGTACGTATCGTACTCTGGAGGATATAGTGGGAGTACGTCGGCCATTTGGTGGTAAAGTTATATTACTCTGTGGTGACTTTCGCCAGATACTCCCTATCGTATCGAAAGGCACGGAAGCACAAGTAATACAACAATGTATAAAAAAGAGTGTACTATGGCAGCAGTTTCGGGTTTTACGATTAATCAGAAACATGGGAATCCAAACGGCACCAAAAGCACAGAATGCAAGTGTGCTTCAAGAAATTGCCGATTAATTGATCTGTATCGGAGAGGGTCACCATGTAACATTCCCAGGAATGGATACGTAAAATGCGAAACTCCCTCGCGACATGGTACTACTCCCGGATTAGATGTAGTAGGTAAAATTGTTAACCTTTAACCCGAAAAAAGAAATTCATTTCTTTCTCATGTTTGCCAAGGCCTATAGAATACATACATGATTACGGCACTGATAACAACAAGAACGAAACCCGCTGGCTGATATAGAGTGCCTGCGAGTGACAGAAGTTGTTTTAGTGGGTTCGAGTTCTATACTCTCCTGAATGTCTTATACCAAGGCATGCAGGTGCATTTCTCTTCATAAAAAAGCAAGGAAGCGGAATAATTAATGAAATATAAAAGTATTCCATTACCATCACAACAGAGTTTAAAACAAAGCTAACTTTATCATCCTATTTCTTCCATGTGTATGAAGTTAAATTGAACCTGAAGAACGAATGAGAAGACATTTATAAAGGAATATCACATTAAATAACCCTTAAACGGATAAAAACCGATAATACATCATAGCGCAGATCTCGAAATTTGCGTACGCCATGAAGTTTGATACGCGCAGCCCTGTAACCGGGCCGATTATCTAGTATTTTAAAATTGTTATAATTATTACATTTAGTTTATCGGACATACATGTAACTCAAAAAATAACTTAGTTAACAGTGTCATACAAATTTTCACACACTAGCATAAGAAATTCAAAAGATAATGAAATATAATAATAATGAGGCTTAAGCTCCTACTGTTATATATTCATAATAGACGGCAATGCTTTTTTTATGTATGTTAGAACGGCCTGGCCATATTAGACTAACTTTACCACATAGCAGGCTACGGGGGGACGGTTCGAATGCGATTTGAACCCGGTCTGGTCGTGTAAAGGACTAGCGCCGTTGTCAAATACACCACCGGGAATCGGCGGAAATATAAGGACGACATTTCTGAATAAAAAGTTGAATCTCGTCATGCCCCAGAGCCTTTTAATCGTCCTCATGACCAACGCTGCACCAAATTCGGCAAATTTGTAACCATGGCTTCCAATGGTATACTGAATAGCACGAGGACCTGTCTCTTCTGCCATTTGACCATTTGATCACCAAATTGGATACTTTATTTTCGTGCGACTTTTAAATGTTTTTCATCAGTTAGTTGCTGGCTACCAAGATGACGCGTGTTATAAGGATTCCCACGTTACATGTCCTGATCATAGTTACTTCACGCTTGCCTAATGGTGGATCGTTTTTGTCTGATAAAGCAAGTATACTCAGTCCGTGATTTTTTCTTGGAATGGGCTTGGACGTTTAACGTCTATCATAATTCGGTTAAGCTTATAAGTTTCGTGATCTGATCAGACGCTTGACTAATGCTAATGTTTAATGCTCTGTGTTGTGCACTTTTTCATTCCTTCGGGCATTCCCACAAGTTCCGAATAGAGAGGGTGTAAAAACCTTTCTCCGCCGATTAGGCATAACAATGGTTACTTAATGTACACTTAAACAAAACTATCATGAGCACGAAGCGGGAGTAAAGGAAAAGGATAACATAGAAAACAAATGATACATTAAAATACATTAATGGAGGAGCTAACATGAGCACGAAAAGAGGAATGTGACATCTAATAAAATTAGCATGTTAACGTACATATAATTTCAATGACACCAACTAGTAAATTCTAACACACAGTTTTGCAAGGTTTAACAATGTGTAACGTTATATTCTCTCTCTTTTTGGCTCAACGACCTACCCGGTCAAGTCGTGCATTATGGTTATATGCAGGTGTTCATACATTGTTATACGAATAGCAAGCCTTTCGGTTTACTGATTCATTTGATGATTTTCATCGGTAGAGCTCACTTTTTTCCAACCGTACCATTTTAAATCAATTTCACTAGTATTGAAAAAAAATCGGATAAAACCGGGCCGGTGCATTTGGCAACGGCACTAGTTCCTACACGACCGGACCTGGGGAAAATCTTATTCGGATCGTACACCCGAGCACGGTCTGACTAGCCGGCTTCGTGGTAAAAATTAGTCTAATACGGCCTGGACAGTTCTGACATACATAATAAAATAATTGAAAAAAATCAATTTGTCACTCAATCTCACGCGTGTTTTGTCTTCGGGAGTGTTTGTAGTCGCTGTGTTTGTAATAGCAATAGAATTGTAGGGGAATTTCTTATTTGAGAAATATATGGTCTTAATGAAAAAAGAAAACCATTTTAAAGAAAAATGTATGGTGTGAATTCATTAAGATGGAATAACTATTAAATAATAATTAAACCATAACAGCATGCAAAAACCTGCAACTTTACTATAGTAAAATTTACATTATGACTCATAGGTGCTTGGAAAGATGAATATGAATTAGGCAAAAATCATTTTATATAACATATCCGTAGTTGTTTATATTTTTTTTATTCTCATCAGAAAGGACCTGGCTGTATATCTTTATAGTTGTTTATATATTTGTATTAAATATTTTTTATTATTTTCTTATTATGTTAGAACGGACCAGGCCGTATTGGACAATTTTTTTTACCACGTAGCCGGCTAGCCAGCCCGTGCTACGGGGGGACGGTCCGAATGGGATTTGAACCGGTCCGGTCGTGTTGGGACTAGCGCCGTTGTCAAATACACCACTGAACCGCCCCATGTATTAAATATATAATATATATTAAATTAAATAATTATTAAGTATAAATAATTAATTAAATAGTATAAATTTGTATTGTGTATATATACTATAACCAGAAGAAGCTATTTGAAAGGAATGAGAAATTTGCTAAGTTTTATAAACAAATACAAACTGTATCATTTACGCTGGGTAAAGAATAATAATTCATTATTCTTTTCAAAAAAAGAAGAAAAAGAACATATTACATTACATGATGAAAATAATCACTCTGTTATCAGCAGTACATAGAGTGGAAGGGAGATAAGAAGATTACCGTAACAAATGAAAATACCGTATCGTATGTGCACGGAACATCATGATGTACTGGTTTGCACGATACAATACAAAGTAGAACACAAAATGATTTCATGGGCTTACTACTACTATTTGCATGTTGTTATTGTCTTGAAAAATGATTAAAATTACTTCATATGGATGACAATGTAGAAAAAAAAGAAATGGAAACAACAACATGAAACAAAACCTTCAATTTACGTTGTGCTCCATGTTCCCGGATGGCATCGTTGGTAAAAATGAACATTAGTAGAAGTTATTGGTGTGCAAGGAGCCTAGATGCGGTAAAGCGATTTTGCTACGTACTACCATTGTGCCCTCAGGTTCGTTTTCATCTACCAAAAGTTTATTATGATTATGAGTATTATTCTCCGTTTCCGTTCTGGAAGCTGTCATTTCATTCTAGCAGTAATACAACAGGAATGGTTGGCCGGAATAATTCAATGGTTTTGTTATTCACGGTTCAGAAAAGCGAAGGAACAAATTGTATAGAATCTCATCAACAATATGCACTGAGGGAGTTGGAATATTGTTGGTTGCTTTTTTAATTAACAGCGTACATCTATGGATTAGAAAAGAACTCTGATTTCTACATACAATGCAAATGTCAGAGGATGTCGTAAACGTTTGCAAGCTTTTTCATGCATAATTATTTTAATTATAAGGATAGTTTGAAAATAATTTCCTTGATGCACCTTGTGACTATGATTGCATTAAATAATAAACAACCCCAAGCTTCTTCAGTGGGCGCTACAAAGTGGTGCTTCAACGATTGTATCATCACCCAATTACTTTGTATTACTCTTTGTATTAAATATTAAGGGTTTAAATAAGTTCGTGTCGTTTTGATAGCAAATTTCACAATTTTAAGAAAGTTTATGCTAGTATCAATTGAATTTTGAAGTGATATATTGGGCCTTTGTTCTTTATCTGCCATCTGTCACTGATGTACAAGCAAATTTACGTATCAAACATGTAAATTTACGTATCAAACATGTAAATTTGTCAAATTTGAATTTATTTTTCACGATGTTAGTAGAAATTATAAAGAATAAAAACAAGTCAATGAAATATACTACTAACAAGCGGATTCACAAAGGCTAAATTGTTTACTTGCAAACATCCACAGGTTGGGCGGCCCGGTGGTGCATTTGGCAACGGCGCCAGTTCCTAACACGACCGGACCGGGTTCAAATCCCATTCGGACCGTCCCCCCGTAGCACGGTCTGACTAGCCTGCTACGTGGTAAAATTAGTCTAATAC
>STHB01016338.1:0-12686 GCA_018908115.1 Anopheles rivulorum
GGATAAAAAATCGTACATTCCAAAGACATATTTCATATTTCATGCCTATCGAAGATGATTTCACGAGTATTATTGTTTTACGATTAATAAAATCGTCTACATTTTACGACGCTGGACTGTCTAACGCACCAAAAGCCATTGGTTGAAAGCCATTTCAATCCATCGCCCATCGCAGCTGCTTTGTGCCAAGAGGAATCGAAAATTACCGTGAAAAACCTCGCTCGTGAAAGCGCATAAAACCCTGATCGGCGCATGTTGCAGCAATTGGATTTGCTGCTGCGGCCCCCTTACAGGCTTTGCTGGTGTATCTCGTTCGCTTTGCCGTAAAAGTTAAACACACCAAATGCCTGACAGCGCGATGGGACTTTGGAGAATCGTGTAGGCGCCCGTGCACGGCGATAAGGCGCCAACGACAACAAACATCACGATAATGCCACAAATGATGGTTTTATTTTATTTTATACCAACGAAAAGGATCAATTTCTTGCTCGTTTACACTCCCCGTACGCGGCTGTCCATGTTCTGTGCTGTGGTTTCACTCTACTTTCGCTTTGTAGCTGCTGTCACCTGCAATAATCTGCCAAACGATTGGTTTTGCAGCAAATGTAGCGGCACAGGGACAAACAAATACAGGAGAAGTGAACATGATGCCACCCTTCGCGAACTCCGATTGCCCGATTTCATCGTTTTTTCCCCACTGATTGTAGATATTCACGGATAGAACCATAATCCGGCACCCACACCTGGCGTGCCTGGGTTCAACTATAAAACAGGGAGATGGAAATCTTCGTTCCCGCACACACACACACCCAGAAAGCCCGAAGAGTAGACGCTTGCGAGATGGTTTTAACCTTCCCGTCTTATGGAGACGATGTGCTTGGTGATTTCTAACGAACCAACGACAAAAAGTCGGTTCACTCACGGTGCTTGGATGTCAATCCAATTCATATTTAATTGATTGGAAGTAATTTCTGATGTATGGATTGATTCGATTAGTCCTGAGCTCTTTACCGTCGCTTTTTTTTCCTTCCATGTATGTAAGGTTTATTTTTGCTTCATGGTTCGAGCCTTTTTAAATGTTTTTTTTACGTGAATAATTGTTTACCTGTATTTTTCAATAACAGCAGTGATACACACGCTGTACACTTTTTTGGTTAACAGTTTTGGTTAAAATTATACATTATTTTTTATTACACATTACTAGTGTAAAACGAAATTATTTAATTAAATTCGATATTAAACGTACATTTTCAACAAAAGTTATTCAGGAGCGTAATATCATACGAAAATGCCATATATTTAGCATACTTAAACATCGATTTTCAAGGATTTTTCATCAAATAGTATTTAAATGTATTTGAAACCATCTGGATTAGAGCTGAATAAGCTTAAAATTAATTTATTTAATGACTTTTTCCTAGTTTCCATTATCGTGAATCGTGAATAATACAATCACCTGGTTATTTTAATATTAAAATTACCATGATTATCAGGTTGTTAATTTATGTAAGCAAATAATTAATTCTTTCACCAAATTACAGGGTTTTCAGAGTAAAATTTAGGGTTTTTAGTTGTGTTTATGGTTAGGCATTTAATTGACGTAAGCAAGTTATTACAAGCTGACTAAGTAATTACCGTCTCCAATAGTTTGGTCAAACAATTCTTCGATAGCTTTAGCACATGTCACTAACTTGTTGAAATAAATAATCACATTGAATAAAACAATAACTCAATACATTCTTCAATTATTCCTCCAAAATCTGTGTTATGATTCTCTAAGGCTTAATGATCCTACACATTTTCTATTTTAGAAGGGTGAAGATTTCGATCAGCAGGTATTCAATAATCATCAGAGAGTAATGACATTTTTTTTATAATTGACTGACGACTCAAGTATATCTTCCAGGAAGATCCATATACGTTGACCTAATGTTCTCCAATGATTCACAAGACCACAACACTGTTTAGAATATATCAGGAAACAAAATAAAAGAATTGTGTGCAAAGTAAGCAAACTAGAAAAAAAAGAATACCCGAATGTCAACACGAATTTCTCAAAAATCCCATCATAGCAAAGAACGCTTGGCGCTTTATCGAAATTTCACGCACCGCCACACAAACACACTTCAGCCGTTCGGCCCTTTTGACCACATGCGCGCAAACGTGCCAAAAAACGTGATCTAGTGCTCTTCGGGGTCAAACCTCTTGCAAAGGTGTACAATGTTTGAAAATCAATTAAATTTCGCACGCCGGCTTGTGAAAACCGGCTCAAGTACGCCCAGGGGTAGCAACGGACGTTGTCACACCTGCGATGCCGTAGATCACAGACGACAACCGACCATCATCACATCATGAGCTGGGTCGCTGTTTGCACGGTCTAAACCCATCCCCCTCGCGGGTACAGGTTAGGTCTCCTTATCATCTACTAAAAAAACCACAAAAGCGGACACAATTTTACGTACCGAATGCCCGAGCCTTTCCAGAGGTCGCAAAAGGTGTAGGAGAAACGTTCCGAGCGTTGATTCAATTTTACGCCATTTTGAACTCATTTTCTTTTGTCACACCGAAAGATGAAAGGAATGTGGCACACCGTGCAGTTGTGATAAGTAAACCTATGGTGTGTACGTGTGTGTGGAGGAGGGTATCACCTTCCACCCCCCCCTCCCTCTCAAATTGTTTCTGGATGGGGGTACTTCAGTATGACAGTATGCTGAGACACTGTGCGCTTTTGATTCGCTCTAACTCGTCCAACCTTAACGGACGACCTGCCGGGTACAATAAAGCAACGCACAATTATTTGCTTCCTTCTGCTGTGCCATCCCTGCCATGCCATGCCCACTGTGACTCCGAAACCACACGGCACAGGAAACCAGCACCGAGTGAAAGATCCATCCCTCATACACAGCTACTGCTGATCACGCAGTCGACTCACGTAATCTGACCACCGGGCGCGTGTGTCGCCGAGCAGCGTCACAACGTTCAGGTCACAGGACATTTGTTGCGCGCACACTTTCTCTACCGGCCCGTTTTCCTTTTTTTTTGACAATAACGCCGCGTACGGTGGGATTTATAACACCGGCAGAGAAAATGTGAACAATGCTCCAAAAAGAAAAAAAAAGGAACAACGGCACCGGTTTTCGACTGTCCTTACCCACCTGCCGGGACATCTAAGCTGTCGTGGGCCACGCACGACGACGCCGGTAGTCGCTCTCTGAAGTGCCATAACCTTTAACAAATAGATACAAAATGAGTTTCTTCTTGCTGCCCCTGCCAGCAGGATATAACCACCAGTCACGATTCCTTGCTGAAGCACTGAAGATAACCAAACAAAACGAAAAAGAAATGGCTGGAATCTATTCGCATAAGAACCACCAACAAAAGACGAGCACCACCGACCGGAGAGGGGGCTCCAAGATCATTCACATAAATATTTCAACGATACAAGGGGCCCAAATTTATGAACTCTGCCCTACACGTGTGTGCCGCTGCTGGTCGGGGCGTGATAGGCGCGCGCGCTCGCGCTCGGCATAATTTCCACCAGGTTTAGGGCTCGCTCTATCAGAACTTTGGAAGATTTTGTAGTGTAGTGCGGCTTAAAATTGCGCCTACAGGATACAGCTACGGTGCACGGTACCGGCTATATCATGACACGGATGAATGCTAACAGAAAAATGCCCCATTGAGCGCAGCTCGTAACTGCTCGACGAAGCAAACGCCGCCTGACAAGGTGTTATCGATGCTTGAGCAACTTGAGACAGCGACCAATCCAATTGTCTCTATGGCAAGGCATTTTCTGGCTCGCTTCTCTTATGGCTTTTGCTCATCGCATTGCAATGGAGACGCACGGTTGCCAGCTGTGCTTTATAGGAGGAAATGAATTTCTCATTGAATTAGTACTAAAATTCATTCTTAAACATTAACATGTAACTTCTTCTGTCGACGTTCAATCACTCAAATTTATGAAGTGTAGTGATTCAACATATTAAATAGATATTGGAAAAAACATCCAAAAGAAGAAAAATGACAATATTATGGCAATTAAGAAACGCTACTAGGGAAGGCAAAATAATTTAATTGATAAAACTGATTTTTTCTATTTTTATCAATAAATATAAAAAAAATGATTTATTTGAGTAAAATATGTCGGCAACGAAACTTTAGTAATGTAAAGTAAAGTAATGTTAAACTTCATAATAAAATGCAACAAAAACTAAAATTTATTCTTGAAATCGAATATTTTGCTTCATTTAAGTTGATAGTTTTTGATCGATTAATGTTTAATTTTATACATCAAATTAACCTAAACTGTTTGTCTGAATGAAAAATTTAAAACCATGGTTTTAGAGTGATATTTAAGACAGTTTGGCACACTTTTTGGCAATTTTACTAATGTTAATATACAACAGGCATGTTTGTGTGCAGTGTATTACCAATTTGTCACAAATATTTGCCTTGTAATAAATACTGAGCAAAGCCGATAATCCGGGCGCCATTTCACCGAATGTCCGATTATCCGTGCTTCTTCGAAATGACAGTTCCATAGCCCGATATGACCGTCCTTGTAAGAGATCAATCAATATCTTAAATCTCTCAAGAGTTCAAGATCCATTTCAGTAAAATAAGAAAAAAAACTACCAATTTCGTTTATATTTTGCACATTACGTAACAATTTAATATTTGCAAACAAATTTTTACGCTTCATACTCCGAACCGACAAAAAATACCGAAAAAAAGGATAAAGCTATCATATTAAAGCATTGGGCTTGCCCGTTTCATAGAAGCACTCCAGAAAGTTGTATCAAAAGCTGTATCAAAGGCCAAAACTACCCTCACAACGGAATAAAAAAATTCATCTCACTATAGGGGCCACCATTCGGGCAGAGTAACGCATCCTTACCTAACCTATCCGTTGCACGATCAACAGTGCCCTAATCCACCAGGCGGCGGCAAAATCAATCATCCACGATACGATCCTCCGTCAGCGAGCGCACGAAGCAGTAGACAAGGAAGCCGTACCATAGGCACCTTCATCCCTTTTATCGGCCCACGCGATATGGGGATGGAAAAAAGTTTAGCGAAAATTGATCCTATCGAACACACCTCAAACTTTGCACCCCCGCCCCCCTCCCAAACGTTACACCATATCACCGAGGGGGTGGGGGGGCGCGAAATTGTTTACTAAATTGAATATGTAAATCGTTCAATCTCTACAACCATACCACACCTAGGCGTGGGCGTGTAAGTTAGTTTGTTTTATTTTTGTTCGGGTTCAATCAGGTTTCCCCGACACTCGCAGTGTATCGTGGCGTCTACTACTACTACTACCGGCGAGGCCTTACATCACAGTTTGCAATGTGAGTAAAATTGAATTTTTCCAATCCACCCCACAAAACCATTCATTTTTTCTTTCTTATCGCGAACAAGGTACGAAAAAAGTGGCAATAGTCTCGTCGACTCGTCACATATCGCTGCGAGAGAGTGCAATCGAATCAACGCGCGGCGGTTATATCTATTTTGCATGGAAATAGATCGCTAAAAAGAATGCGCTCCAAACAAACGGACGCACGGTATGCCGGAGATGTGGGAACAAGAACGGCAAGCAGTTTTACCCCCAGGTTTGGCATTATAGGGCGTTATGACACCCGAACAAATGGTAAAATACAGTCTGCAACCGCGACCGCACACTGGGCGGATTAATTGGACGAAAATAGTTGCGCTAATGTTTGTGTCGTTTTGACTCCCCCAGAGGGATGGCCGCCCGGCAGATGATCTAATGAAAAGCCTGCTTCAACACGTGCCATAGTTGGCTCCGGCACTGGTACCAACTTTCCCGTGAAGCACCAGTTCTAATTGATCACCCATCAGTGATTAGGTACTGCCGCTTCTGCGATGGACGGGACACGTCTTTCACCTCGTTGTGCGGCTCAAACTACTGTTTGAGCCCTCGGGGGAGGGAAAAACCGGTGTATTATGTTCGGCAAAACAGGGATTTACTTCCACGCAGAAGGAAACTAATTATTACTCCGCAATGCTTCATGGAAAAGCATACCTAACGGAAGGCATACCTACTCCTGGTTTGATATAGCTCTTTCTCATCCTTGCTAGCGAAGAATGAATCAAATCCTTAACGGTGTACCGGACTGACCCATCGTTCCACCGTGCTCTACTCATTCCCCTCAACCGGCTTTCGGATGGAAAGATTTACCATCCACCGTAGCACCCATGTTTTAGCTTCCAGTCGTACAACGTCCATCATGTTGTGGCGCTGTACATCCTTGATGAACCATGTTCGAACCAGGTCCAGCTTGGTGCTCTTAGTTTCCCATCCAGCGTTTCTTCTCTTTGCACTATACATTTTAACCCATTATCCACCGGTTGCAATCCTTCCGCCTGGCTACCGTACGGCAAAACCACAAAAGCTTCTAAAATGCATCCGAAACCGAAACCTGGTAACTTTCGCCGGAGATGGGAGTAAATTTCCACCACATCTACACTAAAAGCCAACGTGCGCGCGAGAAAGTGAGGAAAAATAATATTCCTTTAATAAAAAGCATCTTACCTTAACTCCGATGTGCACCGGAGGGAAATCTGCGTGCAGTGCTGGTGGAAGTAGTGGCAATGGTAATGGAAGGGGGCAGGACATCATGGCCTCTACCTGTAATGGAGAAGAAATGGACCGGTTGTTGTTTTTTTTTATTCGCTCCGTCAAGAGAATAACTGCAGCAACAATATTTAACAACTATTGTAGTAATTTTAGTTTGTTGTAGTTTAATAGTAGACATTTACCAAGAAATTCTAACATTCAAGAAATAAAACATGCAACGTCCATGGACAAACATGAGTAGTGTTTGAGGTCCATCAAAGCCTGAACTAATAAGTTGAGAATATTCACAAGATCCACAGCAGAATGCGCCGTTTGCTACCATACATTAAACCCATACACACACTTAATTGGATATCGGATGTAACCCGCCGTGCACGGGACTAGCACATATTTCGACGACTTGTTTAGAAACAGGTCTTGAGAAATATGGAAGGTATATTACGCCCGCATCATGCCAAGACACTTCCCTGTCCCCGTCACTGACGTCAATGTACTATTACGTAGAAATTGTCGAATTTAACGAACGCCGTACGTATAACTCACCCCGCATGTGCACTGGTGGGGGATGAAGTTGAAGTTAATTAATTGAAAGCCGGACTGCCGGAAGGTACACCATTTGTACGGCGCACATACCGTTCCATGTTGCAGCAACAATGGTATAGATAGAATTTACGTTTCGCACGCAATGCATCCCTTCATTAATGCGTTCGATTTTTGTCAAGTGCAAAACTACACGCCACACAAACTCGGAACCCCAGGCTTTAGGATGCTCAATGTCCTAAATGATCTTTGTGTGCGTGCAGACTCATTATCGGGACACGCTTTGGGCGGCGTGCGTTATTCTCGCTGTTGTTATGCCAAGGTTTAGAGCAGTTCACTGCGGCTGTTGTCCCCCTATAGCCTTTGATCTTTCCAGCCGCTAATTGACGTAAGTGTGCTAGTTCACGCAAAACATGCGCCCGGAAAGGTTGTGCCCAGTCAGTGTGCCCAGGACAGCGAAGCGTGGCGGCTCGAAAATAGATTGAATGACGATAGTGGTGCTCGCAATATAAAAATGTACAATAATTAAGTGCACTTTACATTTGCGCATCGAGTGGCAGTTGATGTGTAATTGCTTGTTCGTAATATTGAAAAATTTCACCCATTTGAAAGTTTTCATTCATCTCGTCAAATGCAATTGATCACGTGTGTTTTGAGTTTT
Source organism: Anopheles rivulorum (assembly GCA_018908115.1). Classification (NCBI taxonomy): domain Eukaryota; kingdom Metazoa; phylum Arthropoda; class Insecta; order Diptera; family Culicidae; genus Anopheles; species Anopheles rivulorum. Next base: position 7,806 of record STHB01016338.1, read on the forward strand.
AGAACCGTATTGAAATTAAATTAGGAGAGGCATCATGTCTTCTTTTTCATGTTATTAAAATCCACATGATCCACATTTGTCATGTAATTAGATTAATAAAACGTTGATATTACCTATATAAAATAGTGAAGAAGTAAATTTCTGTAACTTTGGTGGTTATTTCGTACGTATCAGTAAGTCCCCAAAATCTTAATTTGCTTCGGTAAGATCGTAACTATGCAATGTTATCCCGAACGCAATTTGTTTGCCTTTTGCTGTTTGCGTAACAGCATGTAGAGCAAAAAAACCCAAAAAAATTCATTTATTTTAAACCTTTTTTCAACGCTTTTTTTGTAACATTTCACTGCACTGTTTCATGAATTATTTCACAAAATGATACGAATCAACGATCGTAATAATTTTTTCGATGGGTATGGAATAAGCACTACATATTGTCACGAATTTTCTTGTGCAAAAAATAGTACAAACCAGCCAGCATTTATTACCGAATTTATTAAAACAATGAATTTATCTTCCGCTGCACAAATCAATTTTGTACTTTTCAGTAATATTCATACCGCCATATTTAAATTTGCGATATTAGCCAATTCCGGTACACAATGAATTATGAAAATCTCGCAGAATTAATTAATTCGTAATAATATCATACCAGTACGGTATAGCTCCTGCACGAAAAGCTCCATAACAATGACGTTAAATAAAAGCCTTACGACAAATCAACTGAGAGCAGAAATTGGAAGGCATTTTGTAGCGCATTTAAATTTGTTTGCCGCCTTGTGATGTTGGCCTTGGATTATTATTATTCTTATAATAATCGTTACCATTATCCTCTGCTTCAGATGGTGCTTTATCAAAAGTAGCATAATGAAGGTTTTGCTTTTTGTTCATTATTTTCTTCAATATTTGATGAGAGAAAAATCGACAAAGAAGAATGTGTGTCGCCGTGTCGAAAACAAGTTCCGTACATGAGCATTCAGCACTCTTTTCCGTAACCAACGCTAAAGGATAACTTCGTCGTAATCGCACCCAGTACTCATACACATCCCGGCACAGTATAGCACCATTTCGTAATGGAAAAATAATCTAGGATTAACCACGGAACAAACCAGAACCAGCCAACCAGATCTGCAGAATAAATGAAATACAGCGCCAAACAAATTAAAAATGATTCCAACCCTGGTCGGCACTAACACCCACCCAGCCGGGCTATGGATCGTATTAATTCCAATCACTTACAACCATCACCAATACACGCAAACATAAACTCTCATCTGCCGCCAGGGATAAAGTCGTTCGCCCGCTGCGCACATTAAGCGCAGCGAAGGATCAGCGAAAATATCTCAATAATGGACAATGGAACGAATGTTTTTCTTGGATGGAAGCCGAAGCAGCGGCCCGAGCGGACACATTATAACAAATAAAAAAAAAAGCGCGATCCTAACTATAGCAATTTAACCATCCCGAAGCAACCCGCTAAAACCCGCTAATGAAAATATGCTGACAAAGTAACCGACAACCCAGCCAGAACACGGGTAGAAGCAGCTAGCGGCAGGCAAATAATAAAAATAAAGCATCAAAAATGTTCGACTAAATAAAACTGCACCGGGCCGGTTGACAAAGCGTGGGTTAACTATTTTGTGGGACAGTGTTCTTGGTGGCCTGGTGCACAACAAAATAGCATCCCACACCAGCAGTAGCCATGCTTGCTTGGGGCCGGTTTGGTAGCCAAGCCTAGCCAAGCCGAGGGTCATAAAAATGGAAAGTTAATTTTGTGAAATTATGTCGTAACAATTACGATAAGGAATTTTGAATTTCTCTCCCCGGTTTTTTTGGAATGTCCAAGCGTACCAATCTTTCACTATCCTTGTGCCGATGCGAAGGAGGGCCAATGTCTCATTTTGCTTCACTGTGGCCGTGAGCGAGTAGCTTTTTTTTATGAAAATGTTGGTTGCATTGTGGCATGTAAAATGAGTTTCATGAGCAACATTCATCGACCGACTGCTGGCTATGCTCCCGAGCTGAGTACTTGTGGCTCCAGAAACCTTGGACCATATAAACGGGTTATGAGGGAGAGATAACGAATGAAACAGCATTATTAAATCAACACCAAAAAAAACCAGTCTTCCTTGATCTTCTGATTCAACCGTTACTCACAATTGCATTTTGAATGAATTATAGGAATTATTTCCAAAACTAATTTGTTTTAAAATCAATGTTCCAAAATATTGCATAGAAAAAATAGAAAAATTAGACATTGAAAAACTCTGTACCTGTACAGGTAATGTTTAATCAATTTTTTCACATTCGCAACACTAACGAACGGTGACATACATTAACGGCAAAACAAAGGACGTTTTGTGAGCGATACGATACGAGAACACACATGCAACAGGAAGCTATAGATGCTCGGCAAACGTTCGTCGAGTGAAAGCTTGTCCACTTTTTCATGGCGATCAAGCCCAAACCATCTCCCGCAAGTGTATCCCTCCACGCTATCGATCCACGTCCAACGGAACGAGCTACGCATATCGTGGTCTGTGGTGTCCTTCTTCAAAGGAAATACCGTCCCATCCTCCCAATTGTAACGACTGCACACTACCGATCTAATCCACCAAAGCAACAAGCCAACACACGCCCAACCAGACATGGCATGGCAAGTGAAACAAGCAAATAAAAAGGAAGAAACGCTTGCGAAATATGTACTCCGGACAAAACGTATTGAAATCGAAACTAGAACTGACATCCGGGACGTGTGTGTGTGCGTGTAGCGCATTGTGTCCGTGCCTTTCCACCCATGAAACGTCCAGCAACCAGACAGGACAGTTAAGGGATGCTACAGGCTGTGTGGTTCCGTTTACGCTTACAGCACCGACACGCAACCTGCAGCAAGAAAAGTTTGCGAGCAGCAGATACCTTGCGCAAAGCGAAAAAAGTAAAAAAAAAAAACACACGCAAATGTTCTGTTTGACAGTGAATCCCCAGCGGATATCGACATACTCTATCCGGGAGCGTTTGCGTTTCGTTTGTAACCATTTCAGCATTATAGGGGATGGTTTATTTTTTTTTTCAACACAACAAAAAATCATCTATTTTATTCCGTTTTGTTTTGTGCGGTACAAGTACGTGTACAATTCGAGAATAATGTTTTAAAAAGTTCAGATGTGTTAACTAGCTGCAGGATTTTTTTTTTAAACTTTTTTGGGAGTTTATTTGAGCTTTTCATTTTCTAACGAATACCAACGCTTTCCACCTAACGTAAGTATCTTCATAAATGATTTGTGATTTTTAATGCATTAATTACATGAACAACAAACAATTCAAATGATAATTTCTATCACGTTCTAGCACCTGTCCCTAGTATGTGTTCACACGTGGGATACAGGAAATCCCGACGCATATGGAGTACAGCACGCCTGCTTTTGGTTTCTTTACATTACAAGTGAATGTGCGATGGTCTAAAGTGATTACCACAAGATACTCACTATAATATATTGTTTTGAAAGTATGGCAAATAAGTTTTAAAATTAAATTAGATTTTTAAGCTCAATTTCATCTAAAAAAAAACCATTCATATGCGTATAAACTTCTCAAAAATAGTAAATCTCGGGTGATATAACCCTTAGATCATCTTTAAAATTTAAGCCAAATTAAGAGTAACTCATAAAGCGTTAATTTACCCTATTAAATGGTAAATTTAAATAAAAAAACTACCTATCACTGAGCACATACCAGGGTATAAATACACATTTTAAAACATCCTCATCATTACGAAGGTGAACTTATGGCTTATAAGTAATGAGCAAGTGATTTAATTTTGAGAAAAGACTACTCGAAAGAGTAAATTATCAGACCGCATCCAGGCTGCAAAGCCTCTCGTCTGAGCACAAGAAGAGCAATTATTTATGTACATTTAACAACTCTATAGTAAAATAATTTGCGCTTTTTTTTGTAGCAAATGACATTCGTCAAACGATAAAATTCAGTGTCTTAAGTCTAAAACATTATCTTACAATCGATTGATTATCAATCCCAATGCTATCCATCTAAGGTACATTAAATTGTTCAATACAAACGGGAAAGATAACTTTAACTATCCCATTTCTTTGCCTTTCCAAAACGGAACCAGAAATCATTAAATTACAAGCAAGATGTGTGCGAAAAACATGTTCACCAGTCTGCACACTAGCTCGTAAGTTGCTGCCAAGTGATGTTGAGCGTTAAATGGTATTACAAAATGGCACACTTGTGGGACACTAATGCCGGGAAGCATTTGAAGGTGGCAAAGAGGAGAGCGGTCCATTGACCTAGCAGCAAATTTGTGTGTATCCACACACTGCCATATATGCTGGCGCGCGCGCACACATGCAAACCCATAACCCCCCCCCATCCGAAAACAAACATCTATTTTGCAGTAATCATATGCTTGTTTGCTGTTCGCTTCTACCAGCCAGTAAGCCCCATTCCAGATTCCCCGAGTGTGTGTTGGGGTTCTGGACCGCTGAACAGCGCTGCAAGGGGTTTGATACTTTTTCACTTCTATGGAATGTTAACTGTCCGGTTGCTCGATTCGGGCGTGAGCGTTCGGCAAAAGAATGTCGAACAAAATGTTACCTTGAAAATACAAATCAACGTAAAATAAAACATTTTATCCCGTGCATGAATTTAGCAACAAATTCGCAATGTCAATTCATTGCTCGAGAGACTGCTATCGAGTGGAATTAAAACAAAAAACGGAAGAAAAAAGCATCACTGAAAATGCCAGCGAACGCTACGCGAAAGAGCAATGCATGATCATTGACGATCTTCTCCCTTCTCCACCGAATGTGGGGTAGTGCAGCATAAGCTATGACGCAATGGCAACGCAATACCAACACCAACCAA
>STHB01016389.1:0-12670 GCA_018908115.1 Anopheles rivulorum
AACACAATTATCTTGACAGCTGATGGGCAGAGAGAGAAGGAGACAGAGCCCGCACAAACTTGCGATTGATGTTATGTTTGTGTTTTGTTTTTTATTTTTAGTTTATGCTATGTTTAAAACATCCTTTTTTAATTCAATTTTCAAGGTAGTGCTTTCAATTTTGCTTTTTTAAATCTCTTTCAAAAGAATTTTCAAAAGCATCTTTTTATAGTTTCCACCGGGTTAGCAGCCTGTTTGGCACAAAGTTTTACGTACCGACAGAAAATGGTAGCAAAACTTTCTCACACACACACACACACACACAAACTATAATCAAAACTCCGGCCCATTCCGGTTCAACGAAAAGTCAAAACCCTTCACCCAAAAACGGTGAATCTCTAAATGGGCCCCCGTCCGTCCCTTTTTGTGGCGTTCCCGGTCGTGTGCACCGGCTTAGTAAAAGGGAAGCACGGCGTAGAACTTTTCCCATGAATACAATGCATCAAACTATCATCCAGCACCTCCCAAAGCCGATGGGGATAGCCATTATTCTCGCATTCTATCTGTTAAACTACATCACGCTGGGAAAGTGTCTGGGTCTGGATCGTACGGACAACCGCCGTAGCTTCAACGCCGTAAAACAATCAATAGCAAAACAACAGAAAAACACTCAATCCCTTGTCAACATGTAACATAAGCGAGTTTTGGACGTTCCGCCAGCAGTGGGCAAATCGGAAAGTTTCGAAAGCAATCCTAATGCAAAGCCAGTTTGAGCGAAACTCAACCTCATCGCAGGCGGTACGATTCCGAGAGTCGATGCAAAGGCAAACAATTTTCCAGCCGAAAGGTTCTCGGACGGATGTGGTCAATTTCATCCGAACCAGCACAGAGTGGGACTAAAAGCACCGAAACTTTGGTGATAAATATAAAAGCTTTAAACTATGAAAGAAATTTCATTAATTTAGTTGTTCCGCTACACCTTAATCGTGTATGCAAAATTCCAAATAATGGATTTACTCTTTGTAACAGACGCGATGGAGAGTTCTAATAGAATCAACGATATTTTTTTTAATTGCTTCAAAACCCGCGTTACAAAAGCCATTAGCAAAAATGCTACAACCCTTATTTTAGGGGGTAGCAAAAATAGATTCAGCCAGCCACCTTAATGCTGGCCACCCTTGCCGGATTGTACGCGAAAGCGGATTACAAAAGTTTTCACACGATATACAGGCCGACGATGGGATGGCATTCCACCAACACACGAACACAACGTCCAGTGGGCAACAGTGGTAACTACTCTACTTACCACGTCACACGCTAATGAGTGCCTCGCAGGATGAAGGTGGTGGCCAACAATGCCATACTGTTTATCGTCATTCTGTGCAAAGGAATTATAATTTCTGTTCCCCCCAAAAAAAAATGTTTATAAAGTTCATGTTCCTTTCCACGTAACAAAGCCCTAAACCCGTTTCATTCGCTGTAAAATCCTCCCACGTGTCGGAAAAAAAGCTTCGTTTTTTTCTCCCGTTTGCTCAATGTACTTCAAATGCATTCCTTAAATTCGTAAAGGAGTGAAGCGCAAAAAAAATCGTTAAAAGCTGCCCACCCACGTGAGATGATGCATCCTGGAGAGCGTTTAAATAAAACATTCGCCCAAGGGCACACATGGTGATGGAGAAGACTGTGACGGAGAACGAAAACAAAAAAAAACAGCACTCTCCAAAGAGCCATAATTTTTCGGTTAAGCCCGCCAGGTCCAGCGCACCAATGTGACCAGGACATTTTGCACATTGTGCAACGGGGATCCCGTGCCGACCACCCAACTGCCAACGGCATTTTTATCGGTGGTTTTGTGAGAAAATTCGGTCCCGCGTTCTAAAAAACACAACAAAAAAACTCCGTTAAGTTCGGCCAGTTCCCAAGCCCAAGTGGGATGGGAACATGAACGAAGTGTAAATTTTTATTACAACCCCATGTTTTTTTTTCTGCGATGTCATTTTCCGACAGCGTGTTCTACAGCACAACCAAACACAGTGTGGCCAGTTTATTTTCGTACAAAGTGTACGTGTTTTTTTTTATTTGTTTCTCAGTCGTCCATGGTACTGGGCGGGCAACCTGTAATCCCGCTAGTGTATACGTTACCGGCTTAGCCACGATTCCACGCGGTCGATGTCGCGTTGCGAGGAACCCCGGTCTGGGGAAGTAGTACACCGGAAACAAAAGACACCCCAAAAAACACACACAACCACAAGAAAATCGGCCGCCACGCTGTCTCTCCGCGCGTACGGGGCGTAATGAACCGCCGCTCCCTAATCCTTCCACCTAGCCAGTAACGTGCTTGAAACGTGAGACCCCAAACATGTCGTCTTGAATGTGCTGCAAGATTTACACCGCCACCAGGACTTACGATACGGCTAGCAGGGGGTGGCGGTGGTCAGGTCGGGATGATGAGGTGTAACCGGGTACTTAGCCAACATTACAGTTGTGATGTGAACTCTTTTTTTGTTTTGGGGCGGCTTCTTGAATGTGTGGCGATGAGGGGAGGTTTTTGCTAAAATTATCACAGGTCAAAGCACTTTCCGGGTTGCGTACGGAGAGCGAATGTCAACGATTCTTCGCCAAACAGTCATAAGGCGCGGGGCGTAAGTACTTCCTAATCTTCCTATATTAATCTGCTCTGGTCGTTGGGATTGGCTGCGGTGGGATGGCGATTAAATTTGAAACGAGTGAACTTTCAGTGTGACTTGTGTTTTACAACCTGTTTGGTGGTTTTGATTTTGGCCAAAAAAAGGGCAGGGAATAAACCATAAACCCATATAAAACATAAATTTTCATCTGTCCGGAGTTTGTTGCTTCATACCGTGAGTGAATGTTTCTTTTTCGTGAGATGCTGTATTATTAGGTCAGACTCTCAATTGTTCTTCCACTCTTCTGTGATTAAAGTGATTACGTTAGCGAAATAAAGATTTGAAATTGCTAACGAAACATGTTAACAATTAATCATAAAACTCTTTTATTCTCTTACCTTCTTTTCTACTCGAAATTCTGTTTAAATTTCCCGTCCAGATATATCTCAGGAAATGTGGAATTTTTCCCTCCTTATCACTATATTCTCCAAGTCGGAACATCAGTCTGATCTCCTTGAAGGATCGTAAAGTGTAAGAGAACTTTTTAATTACATCATGGAGTCTCATATCATTGGGAAATTGCATGATTTCATGCTTCCGCGTTCGGTTTAATGCACTTAAGGTCGTGAACTCTAGACTTGCCTTTTCGTTACACGAATTGTCTCTCCTTTCAAGATTAGTGCTAAAAGAATAGTTTCAGGAGCAGTAAAAGATCACCACAATAGTGATAGTAAATGAGAATGACGAGTTGCAAGTAAAGTTGCTATAAATTGTGCTATAAATGTCTGCAATAAAACCGAACTCTCCTGTAAATCATCAACTTTAAATGATAAGTCACCAGTTGGGAAGGTGGCACATCTATCTTCAACTACACAGACAATGATGGTTTTGGTTGTATGCATCACTGTAACCAGAAGAAATAACAAAACCATCCGTAAAGAGATGCGAATGCATTCCTGCTGATGGGAAGTATTATATCAACCAAAATTAATTGACAACAACCAAAAAAAACGGTATCCAGCATTCGGAGGGTTCGGCACCTTTCCCACTACCAACTCGTTAGCAGCAGCTACCATGAGCATATATCAGCTCCAGGAGACTGTGAAATAAAGGTAATTACGCTTGAAGCTCACACGTGCCTGATTGAAACAGGGCGAGCACGACAACCGACCGTTACTTTATGGCACGCACGAACTGCGTGCGATAATATTTGCCAAATTTTATGCACACTCGGCAACACGCTTCCCTTTTGTAATGCAACGCGCACGACATGATTGACTTACAACTACAACGAAAAAAAAACATCGAATCCAGCAAAATCGATCAAACGGTGGACGGTGCTGCATGGTCCGATTTGTTCGATGAGTTGGATGAGCATACGTTTGGGTCTGTTCATGGTTTGGGGATGGGAACCATGTGCCCAATCATGCGTCCATGTACACCCCGGTTGTATCTGAAGCAATCGAGCGTGGAAGCGCTGATGTAGGTGATGTGCCATGATCAGCATGACTTCACACCAAACACACCCGGAAGATCGGTATTGCAAAAGTGTACCGACCAAAACCAAAAAACTCAGCTTAAATTCAGCTTAAACTGTAAAATATTTTACATGCTCAGCTCAACTTGCCTCCAACGGATGGCATGTAGGTAAGTAGGGCTAATGGGGAAAGCAAAGTTCTGTGCCCTTTTAGCTTAACCTTCGGTGCCGTAGACAAACCCCAGATACGGTGGTATCGGGCAGCTCCCGATGGAAAGCAAACATACGCTCCTAATTGCATATTAGGGGGCGACACACACAGCAGCGCGGTACGCCGGGGTCAGGGTTAATTGGTTCACGGATTTCCATGGTACGCCCGTGAGCCATCCCGCCGTTCCACGTTCTATTGTCGCGTGTAATTCTCCGAACCACACGCAACACAACTACCCAACAAGCCAAGATACAGAAACGGTGTTACGGCAAACAAACAGTTCACACCATGAAGCATCACGATGATCGAGAGTTTGGAAATTAATCCACCTTTAACTGTGGAACCGATACCGAAATGTTTCGACCAAACATTCTTCCATCACCACGAGAACGGCAGTAATTGTATTCAATTCTTCCCACCATCTTATGCTCTCGCGTCATCTTAGTCGTCGTCGTCGCCGTCGATGTTCGGATGATGATAAGCGCCACACAATGCGGCCCGGCCTTGGATAATTGGATTGGCAGTGAAACCGATCGTCAAATCGGGCGTATAAAGGCCAATTTACATTCCAACCACCGAACCGGGTTTGATTGAGGTCGGTTGGAGGCGCGTTTTGTTCTTTGATTTAAGTTTCGCAAATCTAACCGGATCAGCCGGATGCGAACGAGATGCGAAAAGGGAGCAAATGTGGATTTAACATTTTGCGTGATCGGTCAAACTCGTTGTGGGGAATCGTTTGTACGATTTGTTGCAAAAGTACATGAAAAAAAAACACCAAAATGTCTCGATGACCTCAACACATTTTATATCTGATTACGCTTTTTTCTGTTTTTTGTTGACACTTTTTCACTTCATTCACTCACTTATTGTCTCACAAAGAGCACTGGTACAAACCGATCAGCAGATTTACTCTTCCCGTTTACGAACAGGCAGGCCCGATGGTGACGACTTCTGGTTATCAAATTTTTTTTTCGCTACCATCTGACCACGAACAACGCTCGTACAAGCGTGCCGTTAAATTGACCACAATTATGTCGTAAATTAAAATTCCAATAAAACCTCACTCCAATCGCTCCCAATCTCGCGTGCTTGCATGTCTGACATTAACTTCAAGGTTGACGCGGTTATACTTATTTGCCAAAAATATGCTAAAATTCCACCGGACTTGCCCACCACGAACACACTCACACCAAACCCATCCCGAACGAATGGCACGCGAGCTTTATCATGCTGCATTTTGTTTTATTTTTGTGTGTGCTCGTTACGCTGCTTTTTTGTTGTTGTTACTTCTGTTCATGCTATCACCACCATTGTGCTTGGATGAGCGTGTAATGCGTAACGGTGGCCGCCACGGTTGTTCGTTAGCAATTTTGCCATGCAAAACAGGGCAAAGCAGCAACAGCATAAACATACAAAAAAATGTTATTTTTTTTCTCTCTCTTTCATGTTTTTTGTTGCTATCCCATCCACTAATAGGGGCTAGTGGCGAGAGACACAACGAAGTTGGCGGATGAGAGCAAAACAATGACTAAATCCGATCGCAATCAGCCAAAGCGCGATAAATACCTTGACCTAGATTTAGTCACTAACCGGCGTGGACGTGGTACTATTTCCGGGGAATGGCATTTTTTGGGTGGGAATTACTATTAAAAACATAGAACGTTGTTGATAGGGCTTCAGCGTGGGGAGATTAAAATTTCTCCTACCACTAACGCCACGCGTGATTGATCGTTTAATTAAACTTCACCGTGCATTTTGTTCGCGAAAACACAAAGCACTAGTGGAATATCGAGCAATTAACGTAGATTCTGATAGAGCACATAAGTTTTCATGTGTTCAGATTAGTTTGAGCACATATGAGCCATGCGATAGATTGATGGCGATGATATTGGGTTTTGGAAAATGGTTTAATTATCACTGTTTGTCGAGTTTTAACAAACAACCATATCCGACTTTAATAAATTAATTTAGTTTGATGGTTTGAAAACAAGTTAGTTTTTTTTATTTATCCCTTCGGCCACTAGAGCAAATGCAGCGTCTCTCTGGCGACCTGTTAATTTATTTGATTTTATTGGTTTGATTGAAAACAAGTGTTTTTTATCGCAAAATAGGACATAATGTCTTGGATATATCCAAAACATAAACCTCATTTCGATTAGAACGTTTATTAAACACGATGTCGACCAACATTCATAAAATAAGGAGTATTCTGATTGAAGTATTGAGTCTTCGCTGTAGAATTTACTGCACTTCTTCACTTTTAACATTGGCACGAAGTATCTCATAAACCGAGAATAAGTTTGAATTGGTTATTTTAATTTCTTAATCTAATTCTATACAAACTTGTTCTAGTTTCAATCACGCAACACGTGCATAAAGCATACCAAACCAAGACCATTTTACATACACATGCCACAGCAAACTATTCCCTCTCGATGGAAGGATTCCGATTTGCATCGCAAAAGGCGCTTGCTTTTGTCCCACCATAAATATTCAAGTCACTTGAATGGCAATCATCATCACCCTCATACAGACCACACAGCTCGCACCACATCATCACCCAGGCCGTGCGGGATTGACACATGCTGGCGTAGATAGCCCTCTATTTGTTCGTTAACATCGAAACATCCTGTTGCTCATTAAAACGCTCGTTCTTCTTGCTGTGGAAAGTGTCCCAATGCACGGTGACATTATCTAGGCGACCTCCAAATACACACAAAGAGAAAGAAAAAATGTGGCCAGTTGTTGCGCTCGGAGTCCTTTAGTAGGTTCTTTTTTTCCTGATCACTATCTCTCTCTCTCTCTCTCCCTCGAATGCTATTGGAGCGCAATTAGTGGGACCCCTTCCCATCCATCCCAATACAGTACCGATTTGGCCATACATCAACCGAACCTGGTGTGCCCGGTGTCGGTCATGCATTTATTTCGTCATTAGTCCCACGCAGGATCAAGTGGTAGCCTTAATTAAGGCGAGTCGGTGACCCACCCGACCCGAAAGGCGCCTGGAGAAGATGTATTTTGCCGGAAAAATAACCGCTGATGCGTCCAAGGCCGCGTGGAACCGTAACGAGAATCCAGCTGTTTTGGCACAATATTGGACGTTGATTGTACTGACTTTAATTTATGAGGGTGTGGTTCCAGATTTTGATTGCCTGTGACTCAACGTATGCACTTCAAATATACTGTTTCATTGACCTGTTTTTGGGGGTCCGGATATAGTTCATCGTGTCCGACAATGTGTATTTTCTCATGTTAACAGAACACCTAAAATTAAAATTTTCCTCTCTTTCTAAACACAGCACAGCTCATCAGACGCTTGGAATGCATAAGCTGCATAGTAACTGATGATGCAGCCATAAATTACGCTCGTATTCCCACCCCAACAGTGAACGCGTACGAAAGCATGAGCACCGCAACCACTTAGATGTGCCTTGGTTTGCGAAAACTATTCAGCAAAATACACGGCATGACGCACTTGTTTGGGAGTTTCCTTTTTGCCTATCAACAGCCAATCACTGTTGGTAGGCAGTACAGTGCCAAAGTCTAAGTTAATAGACCTTACCGCAGTACCGGGCAGGCACGAGACCAATCGGCAATCGATCGAGCATTGGGAAACGTATTTTTATCTCAATCGCGCCGGTATGCAAATGTAAACAACGTTTTAAAGCTTTAATAATCACCGATGCAGGGTGGCAGCGTGTATCGGGAAGTGACGTACGGAACTCGGAATCGGAAGCGTCCTGTCTGCTGCTCGATCAACGTCAACGATGTACCGGCTTTATTGAAATGAGGAATTCATTAGCATCGATCGTGGATAGTGTGTAGGGTGCATACGGTGGCTATATGTTTTAGGAAGTTTCCATCTATAAATAGCTCTGTCTACGAGAATTCGCTATCGGTTACAAATCGTACGATACTACCTATAGATCTGTGAGTGAGCCTAATTTAAGTTGTAATGAAATTCCTACGACTCCCTTATCCGTAACCAGATAAATTACAATGTTCGAAGAAATCTCATTGATTGGGAAGTTTGGCTCTCCATTTCCCAATTTCGCCCAGCGTGGAGCGAACCAGAGTTGTTGAAACCCTTTTTTTTATAAGCTCATTGTACAAAGTTTTCTAATCCGTTGTGTTCCAATTACCTTCCCGATGAGCTTACTTTTCCAATCTAATTCCCCGCTTGTCACAACCAACCGGACGGCCAAAAACCCCCATTTGTCCATCGTCGGATCCGTGATGAAAATCGTAAATATTCTACACCGAAAAAGAAGGAAAACGAAAAGGCAACAAAGTTCACCAGTACGCGGGTGCTTTTTAAGAGCTTTTTTCCATGTATTTTGCACCCAACGCTTCTTGTATCGATTTCGTAGCAAAGTAGAACATAAATTGAAACAAATCGCAACCGCATCTTCCAGGAAGCATCGGCACGTATCATTCGTGTTTTGGGGCTGGTGGGTGGGTGGGTTTTGTGCTTTTATTGGTGGCGATGCCTTTTCTTTTACATTTAATGCATGCAACGTTCCGCAACGATTGCAGCAGTTCCGTTTGAATGTTTTCCGCTAGTGCCCAGGAATGGAACGTAGAGGAGCATCGGGCACGATCGCTTACTTCAGATAAGAGCCTTTCTTATATTTTACTTAAATGAAGATATGCAATTGGAAGCACGAATACAATGGTAATCATTTATTTCACTCGAATGATAAATCCATTTGAACGTAAATTCATGCAAAAGTGCTGTAGAAGGTCTATTACCAATGCATGTCAAGATCAGCAGCTAGCCGGTTAATCGATTTCTATTCGAAACGTCCATTTGTAGCGAAGAAAGGTGGTCAAATCGATTGTCCAAATGTCATTTTTAGGCACACAGATAAGTCACAATCCGGCTTATCAAGCGAGCATCTGGATAATCAATTGTTTTAAGCCCAATTAAACGTTATTACCGGGCATTTTTTGCGGCGTTGTAAAAACAGCGCTTGGCATTTCGTAAGAAATATTGTACTAAGAAAATGAAACCAAGCAATTGTTTAATTAATGACATAACGATGAACGCTTTCATTTGTAAGTATTTTTACAAAATTATAAAATTGTTTACAATTTATTTCCATCTTATAACACTTGCAAAAAATCCTTAATGCATAAAATACTTCGCAAGTTCCCCTAGCCCCTAGATACCACACTCGAACAAAACGTCGTTTCGGAAGCGTAACGCTACCGCAGTACACTGTATTCCGTAAACACATCTAAACCACCTTTCTTCACACATTACATCACACAGAATGGAAGTTTTAGAAGATAATATCCCCCAAATCACCATAATCGGTACCGGTAAACAGTGTCGATTTCTGTTCGCACGAATGGCACAACGGTCGGTTCATCTGCATCTGCATCCATCCGTCGTCCGACTGGGAACGCCATAAAAATAGACATAACCCTACCCACCCAATGGTCCATGGACCAAACGGTGAAGAAAACACACCTTCCTTAGAAGTCTGCCTTTCTTTCTTTCTTTCGCATTTTTAGCTATTTGCGTTTAGCAAAACAGCCCCATAAGACGAAGCGATAAAATCATCCACCCCGTGGGGCGAACGCTTAACCGCATCGTCAGAATGCAAGGGCAGTGCACTTGCAGCTACCATACCCATAGGTGGAGGCGGAAATGTGGAAAGTGCAAGCCGAGCATGCCGGCAAATATTCGATGCGGTACGGTGTGCGAGCTGGTGCTTAATTATCATATAATCGGGTCTACCCGATTCACGATCAAGTCGTACGGCAAACCACGCAAACCATCGATGGGGCGTTGCGGAAAGGGTTGGGATGGTGCGGTTGTGTACAGCTGCAGTTGCAGTTGCAGTTGCAGTATAGCGTTATCCGGTTTGTAAACACCTTACCCACTGCCACGGCACATACGACCCATCCGTCTCGGTCTCTTCTTTGCCCCAGTTCACTCTAGCAACCGGGCAGTACGTACCGGCGGCCGACGGTTAGCGTTGAAGCGAACGCAATAAATAGAACGGGAGATGCTTGTATTGGCGTACGGCTAGATACCCAGTCAGATTGACTGGTACTTTTCCGTCTCCACACACACACACACACATATATACGGGGCTGCAAGATGCGAAAGCAGTTACAGCACTTTCATGCACACGCACAGTACCGCAGATTGGTATGGGCCTGACACACTCAGCCACCGGTATGAGCCACCCCATGGTGCACTTGCACCATCGTTTACGAACGCTTTTTACGCTGAAACAGATTAAAATAGTGCCCGTGCCCCGTATGCACACACACACATACATACATACACCCTTCTCCGATGCTTCCGGTGGCCTTGGCAGTGAAACTATATTCTTCTATCCGCAGGAATCGCGGCTGTCGGGCTGAACCGGGGTGTCGTAATACTCCATTTCCATTTCACTTGCCGAACGGGAGGGAGCAAACTTTCTGCTGCTGCCAAACCCACACCCGACGGTGGAACACGCTCCACGAACACGGATCGTGGATCGTTGCTGGAAGTGAAAAGTTGGTCGTTGCTCACCAACCACCCGAGTTCCAACCCGATGGCAGCCGCAGTCGCCCCAAAAAAAACTTTGTCCCAAAAGACCGCCGGTTGCTGCAAATGCTAGTACACAATGCATTGTGTAACCGACTTGGTCCGCGCGGTCGCGAACGGAACATTTTCAAGTGCAATCGAAATTGTTTTTCGAGCGCAAAGTTTCGCTAGCTTAAGCAACTGCCGCTAAAGTATAATTTAACTACTCATAAACATTTAATTTCGTTTCTCCCGTTACTTTCTTTCTTTTGTTCGCACTCGATAATGTTACTTTGATAGTGCGCGGAATCACAATCACTCTCTAGCGCTTCGCGGAAACGCGGAATATCCATCATTAAAATGAGTTTAAATAAGTGCGCACGGTGACCCATAATACAATTTCGCGTAATGTGTCCCACGAACCAGGAACTGGGTGGTGGGTTGAAAAGGGTGGGAGGACCAAGGGGGGGGTAGCAAGGGGATTTTTCAATCCAAAAAGTTTCCCCAACAGCAACATCATCAGCAATTTATCGCTCCCAAGCCCAACGCACTGGCAATGTACGTGCCTGGAATATAAGGCATAAAGGCGCCGGCGACAAAATGTTGCATTGTAGTTTGTGTATGTGTGTGTTTTTTTTTTTTGCACTAGCTTCTCCCACCATAAAGGATTGCCAGCACAACATTGTGGCAACGATGGGGAACGATAACAACCGGACGCGATTTGTTATTCATGGCGGGATTAGAAATGGAAATCAAACATTACCTTCGAATTCGTCGATGACAAATAATAGCAAGTATGGTGTATTGCGGATATAAAAATATGATCGTGATCGCTTAGAGCTCCTGAACATCGCTTCCTGTGTAGCAAGAGTACAGGAACACTACAAAACCGAAAGCCACTTTTGCATCAACCTAAAGACTCATTCATAAAAATGTTCTCACCAAGTACGGTTCCTTGCGAATGGCTTCTCCAGAGCACCCAACCCGCGCGTATCAGATTTCATAATCATAGTTCACCCAACGATCACCTCTCACTTTTTGCCCTCGTTCGCCCGGTTCCTATGATTAAGGGGTTTCTGATCGACACAGCGAAGCGGTGTGAGATTAGTATAATTTGACCACGCGATAGCTTCCGGTATTATTAGACGGAATCGTTTAACTGCCTGTTGCTACTGACACCACGCCCCAACGCCTCAAGGGGGTCCTCGTGCTCACCATCCACTAGCTAACGGGAATCCGGGCGGATAAACAAACTGTCGGATGAGATTTGGTGAACTTAAGTCTACCACAGTCTTTAGTCTGCCAGGTCGAAATAACCTTCGACAGGTGTCATAATCCGTATGCCAACGAAACTGCTTGAAAATGTGTTTACATATCGGCAACACGCTTCTCCACTCTTGGACATACAACCAAACGGACGAGAAGCCCTTTCTGGAAGCATTGGCAATTTGAATCGAAAACATGTTCCAAAATAAACCAATTCACAACACGGTGTGAATTTCCCAACCATCGGTGTCTCCAATTTCCGGTTCCAATTTCGTACTTTTTATTGACTACTTCACGATGCTCCATATGCGTGTGTCACCAAAGACCATTGTGAATGGAATAGCGGATGGAAAATACTTCAAAGTTGCTGTAATTATTTTATTTTCTCCATCTCTTACAGCGTCGTGAGCGCACGAATAAAATATTTTTTCCATCCACCATGGCGCATGTCTTCAACGCATGGCACGGCTATGATGGATGATGATGTTGATAGGGCACGCGTCCTCAAAGAAACCACCGATTCGGGACTGTTCAAATTTTCGGTCCGCCGAAAAGCTATCAACAACTTGGCGCGACTGTCG
>STHB01016390.1:0-26076 GCA_018908115.1 Anopheles rivulorum
TAACGACCTACCCGATCATTCTTCTCTTCGTAGTACGGGACTACACCGCTAGTATGGGCCTGCCGGAAGGGAAGCACGGACATAGTAGATGTCCTGTTAAAGGCGGGTGCCAACGTCGATACGGCAGGCATGTACTCGTGGACACCGCTGCTGGTGGCGGTCAGCGGTGGCTTTCAGGAATGCGTTTCCCTGTTGCTCGAACGCAAACCGAACGTGAACGCGCTGGACAAGGACGGCATGACGGCCCTATCGATTGCGTGTCGGGAAGGGTTGACCGAGATAGCGTCGGCACTGATCGCGGCTGGGGCGTACCTGAACGTGCAGGATCGTGCCGGTGACACGCCGCTAATCAATGCCGTCAAGGGCGGCCACCGGAGCGTGGTCGAAATTCTGATGAAGCGCCACGTGGACGTGGACATACAGGGCAAGGACAAGAAGACGGCATTGTACACGGCTGTCGAGAAGGGTCACACCGCGATCGTGAAGCTGATATTGCAGTCGAATCCGGACCTGGAGCTATCTACCAAAGACGGCGATACGGCACTGTTGCGCGCAGTACGCAACCGCAACCTGGAGATTGTGCAGATGCTGCTGGAGCGCAAGGCGAAGGTGGGCGCGACGGACAAGCGGGGCGATACCTGTCTGCACGTGGCGATGCGTGCGCGCTCGAAAGCGATCGTGGAAGCGCTGCTAAGCAATCCCAAGTACGGGCAGCTGCTTTACCGTTCGAATAAGGAAGGTGAAACACCGTACGCAATCGATGCGACACATCAGAAAACGATTCTGGGGCAGGTTTTCGGCAACCGGCGGTTGAATGCGAACGAAGATTCGGAAGGTATGCTGGGGTACGGGCTGTACTCGTCGGCATTGGCGGACGTGTTGAGCGAACCGACCCTTACCACACCCATCACGGTTGGGCTGTACGCGAAATGGGGCAGCGGCAAGAGCTTTCTGCTGACGGAACTGCGCGACGAGATGAAACTGTTTGCCCACTCGTGGTCGGAACCGCCCATCGATGCGTCGTGGTTGTTCTTTCTCATCAGCTTGCATCTGGTGCTTGTGATCGGTACCGTGGTAGGGCTGGCCACGTGGAGCTACGTGTGGGGCATCGTTACCGGTGCCACCCTGCTCGTGCTCATCTACTTCACGGACATTCTGTTCAAGTTCCTCGACCGCCGGTACGATCTCGAGTGGCTGTACACGCTTAACTACGGTCTGTCGCGGAAGCTCGGCCGGTTACGGCTGATATTGCAGGTCGCATTCTGCCACCCGCCGGGTCCGCAGAGTGATCAGCAACCGATGCCGGTACGGTTTCACTTTGCCGAAGCGAGCGGTGCTGCTCCCAATGGTGATGCGGCGGTCGCCCTCATGTTGGCTTCTTTGTTCGATGCGATAGAGGCACACTATGGTTCGCTGGCGACCGGCCTGTATCGTGCCTTTCGACCGAAACCCTGTAAGTAAAGATGGCATTGAGTGTACAAGTCAGCTGAGTGGAAATTTACTTGTAGTCCCAATAGTAATCACCGAAAGAACTGTTCAAAACAATAATAATCTTTATGTTTGCTCTTGCAGTAAAAGCGTCCGGTGGATGGAAATGGCGCAAAATGTGCTGCATGCCGGTGGTGCTGATGTTTGAGCTGGGAACCTTAGGTATCCTAGCTACCGCTTCCCTGTCGATCGTGTATTCCGAGTACGGTGTGAATGAACGGGATGAGATTGCGGTTGCCATTTATATTCTGCTCGGTATACTGTTAGCCGGTGCTATCGCCAACCTGCACGCGTGGTCGAAGCTGATCGGTGCCTTGTTTATGTCACAGGGTAAACACCTCAAGCGTGCCTTCAACAGCAACGAGGCGGCCCCACTAACCGCGCTCGGTGCCGAAGTGAGCTTAATGACGGATATGGTACGGTGCCTGGACTCTTTCACCGGCCAGCAAAGCCGACTGGTCGGTGTGGTCGATGCGCTGGACTCGTGCGATACCGAGCGAACGCTAACGATCTTAAACGCTGTACAGACGCTGCTATCTGCACCGCAGCGACCGTTCGTGCTGCTGCTAGCGGTTGATCCGCACGTTATAGCCAAGGCAGCCGAAGCAAACAGTCGCCGGCTGTTTACCGAGGGTGGCATCGGCGGTCACGACTTTCTACGCAACCTGGTGCACTTGCCGGTGTATCTGCAGAATTCCGGTCTGCGGAAGGTGCAACGGGCACAGAACACCGCCATGTCCGCTTACCGGCGTGCCATGCCGGATCTGAGCCGGGACGACGATCAGCCGCACCTGGGCCATTCGGCATCGGCACGGCGGCTGTCGAACGCGTCGGAAATCATGTCGTCGCAGGAGAAGCTACGCGCAATGCCGAGTTCGTCGCGCGGTGGAAGCAAGAAGCTGCGCGTGTCCGACTCGATTGCCAGCTCGATCGGTTCCAATCTGCACAAGCTCGGTCAGAATCCTCCGGTAGATCTGTCGAAAATCATTCTCACCGACGACTACTTCAGTGATGTTAATCCGCGAAGTATGCGGAGACTGATGAACGTTATCTACATTACTGGTGAGTGGAATTTAACCGGGGATATGTTATGGTTTGCATACTAAACGCCATCCAATTGTTCTTCTTTCCACGATGCACAGTCCGCTTGCTGAAGGCCTTTAAGATCGATTTTAGCTGGTATCGGTTAAGCTCGTGGATAAATCTCACCGAACAGTGGCCCCTGCGGGCTAGCATGATCGTGCTGGAACACGACCAAGCCGGTGACAGTTTCGACGACTCGGTCTCACTACAAGCCGTGTACGACAAGTAAGTAGTGCAGACGCTGAGTGACAAACGCTGCAACCGATTAATCGAATACTTTTTTTCAGGGTGCGTCCAAAACTAACATGCCTGCGGGAAGCAGCAACGTTGCTCGATCTGGATCGTGACGAACGCAAGCTGGACGCTTTCCTACAGCTTCACAAATCCGACCTGCTCGTGTCCGATCTTCGTATCTTTTTACCTTTCACCATCAACCTCGATCCCTACCTGAGAAAGGTGCTGAAGGAAGATCAGCAAGCGCTGGAAGACGAGGGAATTATCATCCCCATGAAGACCGTGCTGCCACCGAGCAAACCGACCGGGTTCATGCCGCACCATCATCGTGCACAAGGAGGAAGTTTACTGCAACCGACACCGCAACATCCCAGCAATCTTACAAACTGGCCCAACTTCTACAACCCGCAGCCGCAGGCAATGGCGCTGATGAGCTATTACAATCAAAACTGGGCCAATTTCCTAAACTCCGGTTCGAATGCGCTCATCAGCGATACTATGAACAAACCGGGCGCAGTTGCCGGTGGTCCTGTAATAACGGAGCATCCGACGCACGATCAGCATTCCACCCTGGCCGGATCGGGTGGTAGTGGTCGAGGCAAGAGTACGAACAGCAACAACCACAAATCCACCAACGGGCTGGCGACATCGCCACCGATCGATATCGACCTGACAAACGTACAGCTTTCCACCCTAACGGTTGAGCAGCTTATCGATCTGCTCGGGCAGGTGAACGATCTAAAGCCGGCAATGGACCGTACGGCACCGATTCTACGCGAGAACGCCATCTCCGGCCGGGTGCTAATGTACTGCAATCTGGAGGAACTGAAATCGGTGCTTCGTCTCAGCTTCGGACACTGGGAAATGTTCAAGCTGTTAGTAACGGCACTGCGGGAAGCGACCATTTCCCAACCATCGAGCCGAAAGCTGTCGAAGACTACCTCGTTTGCCAAGGGTACGAACGATACGGTGGAGTTGCAGGAACCGATTGCCCAATCGACACCACCGTTCGGTTCCGCCTCGAGTAGCTTCCAGCCGATACGGCAAAAGTCGCAAAATTTGCTAGAAAAACAGGTAAGGATCCTTCTCGTGAACGAACTGATGAACAAAGCAAGAAAAAGCATAACTGATCGTAAATTTTAATAATTATTCCATCAAAACAAAAACTCCCGCCACTACTACTACACACGTACAAACTCACTCAAAACACATGTGCGCACGGAATGGTAATACATTTTGCGTTGCGTTTGCCTTGTGTCTGCCACCGAACCGAACCACATTCAACAAACAATTCAAACAAATCAAACCTTTACCCCCTACTGTACTGTGCTGTAACGAAATGTGTGTGCGTACCACCGACATCCGTCGGTTAAATAATGAACCCTTAAATTAACTACAAATAAATTGGCATACTGCAAACAACACAAACTTCTTACAACAACATAAAATACAAACACACCCACACCATACGACACACTTTCGCACAATAATGCATACACCACGTGTATGCAACCGGTGTGCGTGTACCCTGTGTGTGTGCGTGTGTCTCTCGGAAATGCAGCCAGCAAAAGTGCATGATTACGAATATCTGCAGGTAATGTCCGATTCTTTTTCGGAATTCCACAGTCTGTGTCTAATAATACCCTTCTTCCCCATACACCGTGAATCATCATGCTGTGAATTAATGATCCCACTACGTACTTTTATGTTCCGTTCTGTTGTTAATGTGTCCTCCGTATTCCATTCCTGTTTGCCACCGCTGTTCTACGTTTTGTTTACTTTATCCCATGTTGTATACTACTCTAGTTTTCTAGTTCGTGAAGTCAATGCGTAATGCTACACTTTCTGTGTTATTGTTTTGTTATTGTTTTCCTTCCACTTTTCTACATACCTAACAAGGTGTTAGGAACTAATGTCTGTTCAAGTTCAAAAGAATTCAAAAGGAGCTGTTAAAGTTTATTTTGTGTCCCTTTTTTTGTAAATTTTAAAAACAAACAAACGTGCAAAAGAAATAGTTGTTGCTTCGCTGCTCTGACACAGACTTGAATGAAACAATGTGTTTGAAATTATGTTACGTATCACCTGCATAGTACTATCTTGATGTAAAAATCACTTTCAAAACCAAACTCGACACTGCGTGTCTTTCATTTACTTAACTCTTCAATATTTCTGCGTGGTGTGTCGTGACATTTCCTATTGTAGAGTAGCATTTTATACTACGATATTTCTTTCTCTTTTCTTAAATATTTTTGCACTAATAACTCTGTCTATATCTTCATGTATTAGTATGCATGAACTTTCAATCGTTTTTTTATTTAATTTATTTTATTAAATGTTAACAATAATGAAACAAGCTAATGTTATTACATTACAAGATTACACCCATTTTGCTAAATATTTATAACATGTAAACTGTTTAAATAGAGTATGAATTGTAAACAGCTGTATGATATTGTCCCAGTCAATCTACATACAAGTTGCTCCTGCAGCTATGTACTCCAACTTGTTCGGTTCTACCGAAACGTTCGTCGTCTTCCGTGTTGAAATCTTTTGTTATGTATTGTGTGAATCACCTCTACCATTTGTCTTTTACCAAAGCACTTTTGTTAATACATTTCAACAACTCTTATTGTATTGTATTGTGGAATGCACAAAGCATTTAAGGGAGGATCGTAAATTCGAAGAAAATATTGAAAACGTACAGAAAATGGACATAACAAAGAGATAATTGTAGCTTTAAACAACTCTGTTATGTATAAACAGGGAATGTATAGTGCCCACCGTAGTGCAATGTCTCTAAATAAGCGAAAGCGGTCTAAAAATAGTATATGGAAAAGGTTGTTAGTACACTTGGTCACACTGTTTTGATTTCTGTGTCTGTATCTCCACTGTTATGTGTCGTATGGCGTTGCATTTACTATTCTGTTCTACCTACTGTCCTTTGATAGTGATTGTTAGTTTGTTTCCCTTCTACTTTCTTTCGTATGAAGTCTAGAATGGACGGTGTCCCTGTTGGATAGGGAAAGGGATGATACTAAGTGTGAAACAGTAAATTAACGAGTAATGTGTGTTTTTTTTTTCTCTCTACGACTTTCCTTTCCTCTTCATTTCCACGCCACCATCTGCTACGCTTCCGTCCGGGGTTCCCGTTTTGGTCCGATCGGTCGACTTGCAGGTGACGCTCGAGGAGCAGATGATCTGTGGCGCGCTGCAAACACTCAACGAGGACGCGTTCGAGGATGTGGTCAGCAGTAGCGAGCGGCCCAGCCCAACCGGTGAGATGTTTAGCCAGTACCTGGCGCCAATAAGGGAAAGCTCGGAAATCGGTTCACCGCCTCGCCTCACTTACAACCTTACTAACCCAAACCTGACCGATCTTGCCACCAGCAACGGTACGCTGAATGGGGACGACAGTGGTGTCGGTGGTGGCCACCTCGGCCCAACACCACGGTCCGGTTCCGGCCGGCACAGTCGCTCCCACAGCTTGCATGACGATGCATCGCTCACCAGCATTGTGGTCATTCCCACCTTTCTAACCACGTCACCCAGCACCACCACCACCAGCACCACCACCGGCAACATCAACGACACCAAGCTCTAATTCACGCGTGAATCGACCACCAGCTAGGCCACCCTTTCGGTGACTGTTGCTGCTGCTGCTGCCGTTGTTGTTGTTGTTGTTATTTCGTTGTTGTGGTTGTTGTTGTTGATGATGGTGATGCTGTTGTGTTCTGCCGTTTTTTGGGTGTTGCTGTTGTTTGATGTGCTTTTAAACCAAAAACAAAACTTACATTCCAAACCCGTAACATGTGCAAATATGAAGTGCGAACACACACTAGCGCTTAACTTCAAAATTAGTAGAAAAAAAAAATTCCACCAAAAGAGGACCGAAACGAACCGAACATGGAATTGGACCGACCGAAATTCTAACCAAAAAACCTTTCATGCACATCTCGCAATCGACGCAACACACAATAACCATGTTTGTCCGGCGGAAACGCGTTAGTAAAGTAGGACGGCAATGAGGACGGATTGAGCAAAGGTAGTGAGAAAGTGTGAGAAAGGTTTTGTTTGTTTAAAAGTATTAAACGTTAGGTTCTTCACTGTCCGCTGTGTGGGGACAACCACCGGTTCTACCAAAGTGATACTATCGATTAGTGTGAGCGTTTAGAACAATTAGAGGAGGAGTAAATATCCCTAACCTAGCCCTGTGTAGAACAATTATAACACATTTCGCGATGAGTATGGGTAAGGGTCACAAGGTGAGGGCCATAGATGGAAGCAACAGAACAAAATCAACCCAACACGCATGCCGCTCTAGCGTCTCAATGTACGAAAGGGCGGCGTACGGAAACGAACCAAACTCGACACACACACAATTCCACACTGTTCTTCCTGTAGTAGACAGATAGATTGATAAGAATAGAGAAATTGCTTAAACTATATTTAGACAATTGTATGTTTTGTCCACATCCACAGTGAAAAGGATGAGAACGTGTACGTTGATGATGAACAAAGAAAAGCTAAACAGCTACACAACAAACCGGCTGGTGTTGCGTGTTGCGTTTCTCTGTAGGGAATGTTACTGATACCCACTTCATACGGTTGTTTTGGCTTTGCTTGTGCGTTTCGAACGTGAGAAATGATTTAATTTTTATTTATTTTTGTTTGTTTTTATATTTTATTTTGGTTTTGGTTTCTTGCTTCTTTCCATACGCGTGTGTCGTTTGTGCTCTTACTTATCCCTAATCTATCCCGGGGATGATTGCACCTGGGGTAAGGGTTTGCTTTTTGATCTTTACTGTACTGTACAAACAACTGTGTCCCGGCGTTTGTGAGTGTGTTGTGCAACTTTCGAGGTGTGGTTGTGAAATGCTTCCGCTTTACCCGCTGGTTCCCAGTGTCGTTTTGATACCCTTCCGCCCTCTTCTACCCGTTCTCTGTTACGATACGCGCGCGGTTTTTGTTTTCTTGCTGCGTCCCTTTTCATCCACAGTCTCCGTGCGAAGCTCACCGATACCGGCACCGAAGCAGACCGCATCGATCCTTAAACCGACCGGAAGCATACGGAAGGGTGACGCGAAGCGCGTTACCATGTGCGATGCGGAGGGTAACGTGACGCCAACGTTTATCGAGGTGCTGAACGAAAAGCTTAACAGCAACAAATCGAACAAACTGACCGGTAAGTGAGATAAGGCGTGAGACTAACCGTACACACGTACACCATCCGGGAGCTACCGGGAGGTTTCAATCCCATATGCACATCTAATACAATCTTTCGTACTGCTGCTTCGTGTACCCTTTTTGTTTTTCGAACATCTCAACTCTGCCAATCCGTGGCTGCTGTAAACGCACATTCTACACGCGCACTACTCACCCTATGGAGCAGGTTGAGGTAATTTTCCATCTGTTTCTTTCCAAACCCCACATCTAGCGTTAAGGTGGGAACACTGTTTACTAATTCGAATATCACACCTGTGGATGTTCGTCCCAATTTCTTGCTCTTGTTCGAACCGTTCACAGTGAAAAGACAGTACAGTTTCATAGAGCCGGACGTTAAGAAATGAAACAACTGTGCCAGTCGCGGGTGGTTTAGTGTGCGTAGTTAATTGCGGGACATGTGGCTCGGAACTGAAGTGACACCGGTTAATGTTTAGCTCAGGCAATAGGTTCTAGTCGCCGACTTTTTAGATGTAACGTTTGAATAAAACATTATAGTTTGATAATCGCTCGTTTCGATTGTTTTAGCAATACTGTAAGTATGCATTGTATTGCAACCATCGCTGTATTTGTTGTGGCAACTACTGGCAATGCTATTTCGTGGTGGTGGATTACCCATGGAGACGCCTAGTACCTTACTAGAGACACGTGTGTTTGCGTTCAAGAATCTCGTAATATGCAACCATTTAGCAAGAACATTTTCGGAATAACTTGTAAAAACAGGGTCAGATATAAACTATACCGAAGTAATGTTTTCTGTTAATTTTGTTTTATATTGACTTCTGCCTAATGTTCTGCTCGAATTGAATCATCGGACTTTGTTTTCAAGCTTTCGCCCGTCATTTGCATATTGTTGTCCAACTAATTCAGCTGTACTGATTGTTTTTGCTTTTGGCTAAGTCAAAAGGGTAAGTTATTGTTTTGGGTTCAACAAGTTGGATTTACATTAAATGAAACATTTTTCTACTCGACACACGAACGTTCGTGTTCGTATTCTAAGTTGTTTTCTTGCCCACGGACAAGAAGCCGGATGTGTTGGAGAAATATTTTGCTCCCGTTTCGCCGGTCGGTTTTTCTGCCGCCTGTGGATTCACAATTTCCAATCCCTGCAGTGGCGTAAAGGCAACGCTCGATGCCGTACCGGAAATGTGTTTCTTTACTGTCGTGCTGCCACCCCACACCTGTTGCTGCTTTTGTAGATTCTTCTGCAACGTTTTGCTGATGCGCACTTTGGTCTTTTCGTCGATCTGTGGTAAACGAATGCGGCCTGTGCCCGTTTTGCCGATCGTACCACGCGTGTACCCAAGATCCTCTTGGTACGCATCCTCCTCAATCTGGATGGGAAACAAGAAAGGAAAAAACAATTCTGATTTTTCTATGGGAAGATTTGTACGTAGCACGTAAAACGAACGAATAACTTACATCGCCAAAGTTCATCCGGTTTGCTTGCTTGCGGAACTCGGTGATAGCGTAGCGCTCCTTCATCTTGCGCACCCGCTTACCGCCACGCTTCTTTTTGCCACCCTCGATAGGTTTTGGGAGTGGTTTGATAAACTTCACCGGTGGTGGTTCCTGTAGCTTGTCCAGCTTTTTTTCGATGTCCTCCCGGAACCGTTGACCAATCTCGCCCAGATGGCTCTCGTGCGATGCATCCACACGTGCGGCAAGGGTGCATTTGGCTGCGATCAATCGTGCCGCTTTGCGTCGCATATCTGGTGGTGTGTCTTGAACGATATCACAATAGTAAACGTAGCCCGTGTGCGGTAACATTGCCACTTTGGAAAATCTAACGAAAAGAAAAAAAAAAATGAAACATGTGTTACACAAATACAAAAGCATACGACTGTGATCATACATACCCTGAGAGCGTTTTTTTCTGTGCACCCAGCACCTGTACATTGCAGGCAGGCATCTTCGAGAGCTTTGTCAATCCACCGGCCAATCCGACCAGTTTCGCTGCCGTAGAAGCTCCCACGATCATGGACATGTTAGGAGCGATGAAGGTCATGCGACTTTCGACGTACTCGAAGATTTTGCTCTTGAAATCGTTCAACTCCACCGCCATATCACAAGCCTCGTTGATCTGTTCCAGCTCATGCTTCTCCAGCTTAACCCTACAAAGAGTCCGAAATGGGAAGGTTAGTATGCGTATGGTTGAGACACCGGGTGCGAGAAAACTGTACCCCTGTGTAGTGGATGCCGTTACGGAAACGATCATAATCGTCGCTTGGGTTATAATTTCCTGCAAACGCTCGTTGTTCTTAGCCTGATCAAGATCGTTGCCCAGCTCGCGGACACTGCGAATATAGTCCATCTCCGCCATGATGAGTGAATCTAGCTCCGGAAAGCGTTTTTGGTACTTGTCTTTGACGAATTTATGTATCGTCGCTGTAAATAAATAAAGAAACGTTAGAAGCTTGTCTACACCATCGACAGCCATCCCGAACGCTTACAAATTTCATTGTCAATATCGACCGCAATGTTATTCGCCTCCACGATCAGCTGGTACTCCGGGTCCGACTCCACGTTGCCAACCATCTCCATCGTTGTGCGTGGATTTTTGGCATACTTCTCAATCTGGGTCAGCACATTCGACAGTCGGTCCGAGTCACGAAGCTTACAGATCTCTCGAATCGATGCCACGGAAAGATTTATTTCCATCGGCTCATCTTTCATATCGTATATGACGGCGTCCTCTTCACCACCGGAATCACCATCTTCTTCGTCCGGAGCGGCCGCTTTCGGTTCCTCCTTGACAACAGCATCCATTTCCTCCATCTCGTCATCGTTATCATCTTCCAGATCAGCCAGCAATTCGTCGGCCAAAGACATTTTGCACTACACGGACCGGTATTTCGTTTTTATTAAGCAAGAAAACTTTCCTCTAAACGCTGTGCGACGCGCCGTTTCTTCTTGTATCCGCGGTTTGTTATGACAACAAACAATGACATTTGTTCTCTTGACAGCACAAAAACATTTTATAGCAACTTTCAATCGTTATTCAGCAATCGGTAAACAAAAACATTACCGCATGCCTTTCGTTCTAAAACCGGCGCAAAAATGCGAAGACTTTTGCAAAGCTTAGTTAAAGTGGGCATTCAAGCGCGGCCAGAATTGCTGGTACGAAACCAATTGTGCACAAAGGTGTCCGTTGCCGCACCGCATCACAGTGCTTTGCAAAGATACGAGGATGATCTGCAGAACGAGTTCCAGCAAGTGCTCCGCGAAGAGCAACGATCCGTACTCGATCCAGTACCGGATCCGATGTCTTTGGAAGTTTACCCGAACACTAAGCCCGCCTTCAACTTTGCAGCCTACGTGAACAAATCGTCCACCCTGCAGCAACTCGTGTCACTCGGCGTGGAACTACACAAACTGGAAAAGCGCAAAGGTATCCCGCAGTACGTCCTGGGATTGGATTTCGAGCGAGATATGAAGGCACATATTCGGTTCCTCACGGACGTTGGTGTGCCGGCTGAAATGTTGGGAGAGTTTCTCACAAAAAATCCGTTAATTTTCAAAGAAGACCTAGCGGATCTCGAAACACGCACGAACTATCTTCAGTCGAAGCGATTTCTGCCGGCAGAAATCACACGGATTGTGACTAAAAATCCATTCTGGCTTATGCTCAACACCAAGCGGATCGATCGTCGGTTGGGGTACTTTCAGAAAACGTTTCATCTCGCAGGCAATGAAGTGAGAGCGCTAGCCACCAAACAACCCAGGCTAATTACGTACAATTTGGAGCACGTGCAAAAGAACACGTTCACCGTTCAGGAAGAGATGGGATTCGAAAAGGAGGAAGTGAAGCAACTGCTGTTGAGCAAACCACGAATTTGGATGATAAGTAAGTATGTTTGCTTACCTACAAAGGAACCTAGCTTCCTAACAATGATTTGTTTCTTTTGCAGAAACCGAAGCATTGCAGTACCGGTTCGAATACATTCATCGTCGTATGAAGATTTCACATACGGAGATACTGCAAACACCTGATTTGCTGCTAACACGCGACGTTCGGATCAAGCAAAGACACGGGTTTCTTAAATTTCTCGGCAAAGTACAGTACGATCCCAAGAAAGAGCTGTATATTCCGCTAAAATCACTGGCCGAGGGTACCGACGAGGAGTTCGTTACAGAAGTCGCTAAATCGAACATGGAATGTTACAATCGCTTCCTGAAAACGCTCTGAACGCTGGACGCAGGTCTTATGCTATGGAGAGATTAATAAAACGAAAGAGGTGCAATAGGAAAGCACAGTGTAAAACGACTGGAGGGCACTCGTGTAGAGAGATTCGCGTTAAAAGCAGCTTTGCAAGATACGGATGTACTGCTGCGGTAAACATTAGCTCGCCTTTCCAAGCTCAATCTTCCGCTTGATCACGTGTATCGAAGTGAAGAGCAACGAATCGATAATACCGGCCACCGTGAAGATGCCTCCTATGATTGCACATACGTTGGTAGCGAAATGGCCGAGCGAGCTGGGAAGAAAATAAAATAACACTTATAAAATCGTACAATAAGAGGAGACGCTATGCAGATAACTTACTTTCGTTTCTCGGTGAACTTAACCATCAGTGGCGATAGTTCGTAGTTGACGAAAATGCCAGGCATTCCCGTCTCTCCGCTCATTGCCGTAACACTTTTCTGGTGTTTCGTCACGGAAAATTGGTTGGTATATATCGTCGGTCCCTTCAGTGGGACGAACATTGTGGGAACTATCTTTATGTAGTACTGAAACATCATTGCACCTGGAAATGGAAACGAAATTTATTACTATATCTATATCACCTAGACTTGCTGCATCGTGGTACTGTTTGAATATAGTGATACACATGGCGTGATATATTCGAATTTTGCAATTTGGAAATTCTGTTCATTTACTTATAACAATGATAATTTGCAGATTTTTGCTATGGATAGTGTATCACGAGAATTCGCTCTATTTCCAGAATAATCGTCCGTAATGAAACTGCTCACGTTGCTATAAAAAGCAAGTGAAAAATTCAAGATTCTCACTTCTCACCGCGAAAAAGCAATTCAGCTGCTGTCAACGTAATGTCAAAGCACGCTGCAATTTCTATTACGTGATAGTTGTGCATTGTTGCGACAAAACAATATTCGCCGATTTTTGCCCTTAAAACCGGTGTTTTAGTGCGGCAATAATCACTTACATCGAATCTTATTAAAAAACCCCATACAAAACAATCATGCCAGCAGTCCCGGGAGGTGTGTACAACCAGAACCAGCAGCCGAGCTGTTTTGATCGGATGAAGATGGGTTTCACGATTGGATTCTGTGTGGGAATGGCAAGCGGCGCACTGTTTGGAGGCTTTTCTGCTTTGAGGTAAGCCATGCTGATTGCATTCGGTACGAATTGAATCGATCACCGTACTCTATAATCGATTAAACACGTTTCCAGATATGGATTGCGCGGCCGGGAGCTTATCAACAACGTCGGCAAAGTAATGGTACAGGGAGGTGGTACCTTCGGCACCTTCATGGCAATTGGAACTGGCATTCGATGCTAAACCGAAACATCCGTTCGCGAGATGTGATGTGGTTAATAGCATAAACACTTTTACACTTAAGCATTGTTACGAATAAATTAGCGGTACCCTACACCTAATCACAAATGTTACTTACCTTCCGTGGCTTCCACCATCAGTCCGTCAAGTGGACGTGTCGTTCCGAACTCGAACTGTTCTCCGAACGAGAGCGTGTTGATCCTGTGCGTGGTGTTGAACCGGGCCGACGAGTACGGTTGTACATCGTGCACGTGAATATGGTTGATAGAGAAGCTTTTACCCGGTGCTATGTGGAACCGTCCCTCGACACGGTTCACCTCCATCATACCGTAAATGTGACAGCCCTCACTGAACGCCTTCCCTTCGATGCTGGCATCGTTGCTGTTTTTACACTGCTCAAAGTCTTCCACGTTCGGGTTCCATTTCCGTTCACGATAAGCATCGATAACTTCCTGGCATGTGTTGCAGCATCTGTGAAGTGAGCGAGTTCAAGAATTACAACAAGCTGAAGGGATAAGTTCCTGGGTAGCATCGCATACTGGGAAGCATTTTTAGCTGCACCATAGCAGCTTCCACAGGCCGGTTTGAGCGTGGTTGTCGCCGGTGATTCAGTGCTGGATATACGTTTGGTCGATGCTTGAATGTCCTCTTTTTTGGGTTCTTCAATTTGATTGCCTTGCAGATCTAGTCTCCGTTTGTAGATGTTATGCTCGATGTGCAAATGCTGTTCCCCCGTCGAATCTTGTGCATCCAGTGAAACATCTGTGACAGATATCAGAATCTAACATGTACAAAATGGCACGCAAAACAAACACGCCTAAATCACTACATACAATCGCATGATATTCTCGGTATGGTAAAATCTAGGTTAATTTTAAGCTTGTAGCCCCGTGTCGTATCCACGAACAATTCTTCCGAAATGTTGGGTGAAAGGTAGGCATTAATTTCGCCTATCACAAGAGTAACTATTACAATCGTACTAATCAGCGTAACTGCAACGGAAAGCAAACCCAAAAATTAATATCCCATGTCATTAGCCATTTTTACCACTTTTGCTTACGTGCCGCTCCACTAACTGTGCGTATGCTAAATTCATTGTCTATCTTCGGGTACGCATCTAATCTTCGTAGGGAATCAAGAAACCGCATAGTTTTCTATGGAGAGTGTCCTGTTTTGGTTGGTTTTTGGCTATTTGAATCTCCAAGCGAGACTCAACTGTGCAAACATGCAGGAAACTAATCGGTCCGTATCGGTTCAACAAAACACGTAGCCACCAAGTTGTTTGTTATCATTCGTGAATTCTGACAACGTCAAGACAGCTTACGCCGGTTGTTTTTTGTTCAGCACCCACCGCACAACCAGGATAGGCATTTATACTTCTATTCGTTGCATTCGTTGCACGACAACAGTTTATGTTTTGTAGATATAGATTTGTGTTGGTCATATTGCTATCCGAAACTGTACAATCTTTCTTTCGCTGGACAAAACTGCAAAGGGTTTTTGTGTTGTTCTCAACTGTCAACCACACGTGTCAGTGCTGTAGTTTCAAACTCTATGAACCAACCTTTGCACTACATACGGCTGTCAAAACTAATCAAATACTGTCATGTGCGCTCTCTGATGTAATCAATTGCGGTGAGATTAAAATCATCTCAATAAATTTCCGAACGAAGAACGAGCCTGACGTGCGGGCCAGAAAGGTGTTTGGTGAAAATTTGTGCACTCGTGGTTAGACATCGTGCATGCAGAAGTTCTGTGATAATATCGTGCCGTAAATGCAACTTGCTTCTAAACTCTCTCATAACTTCCATCTACTCGCCGCGGCGGTATCATTCTTTCCCGGTCAAAGTGTCTTGGGGAAGTTATAGTTTCTTCCTGTATCGAGCTTACACTGGAATCGATTTTAATTCAATTAAGACAAAGCAAGCCGTGCGATAGTGCCAGCCAAAACCGTACGTACGTCCGTCCGTGATAAATCGTTGGCAAACCTTGCTAGTGCGAAGTTCAACAGTAGAACGGAAGTCGGAAGCATAGCGCCCGGTAAACGTAAAATACAGCCTTCTCTGGTGGGGGAGTGTAGCACACGCTGGCCCAGAACGCGGAACCAGAACCCTTTCCGGACGGTGTTATTGTGCTGAGCCGCCGAAACATGAAGAAACGTAGCAGTCCGCCGCCGTCGACGGCGGACGGTGGCATAGGCAGTGAAACGCTGCTGCATGCCTCGCAGCACACGATGGCGGTCAACGAATTTAAGTTCATTAACGAGCGCCCGGTGGACGATATCTCGCTTAACTTCTTTTACAAACCACACACGATCACGCTGCTGGCCGTTTCGATATTCGGTGTGATGTACTTTGCCTTCGTCCGGTAAGTAGCGTATGGATGAAATATTTTACGCACCATCCCTTCGTAGCGTAACAACTGTTGTCTAATGTTGGCCACACACATCGCTGTCCCTAACGCCTAATTTTCACCATAATAATACGTCCCTGCGGGCTAGGGAAGTGCGGGCATAATTTAATTTTGCTTTACGCTAGAACGCTGCCTACTTTGGAAGCAAAACTAAGGCCTATAACGGTTGGTAAGGCGATGCGAGAATAGTGCATTTTAGCAGTAAAAAAATTCACATCTTGTTAGGTAACCGCAACGTGCTCGCTGTTAGCTAGATGCGCGCATCAATGGTTTAGCTTAGCAAAAAAAATGTAATCACATGTTGCCGCTGCTTAACAGCAATGAAATGTTTACTTTCATTTTAATGGCTACCGATGAACTGAATAAATAATGTTTCAAAAACTATTTATGTTAACGAGAGAAGTTGGTAATATTGGTTATTATAATATAGTTTCAATCCATTTGAAATATATGTGTAGTCAAATCAGTACTGACTCATATATGGCACTATCGATGCTTCATCTTATATATGTTGTTTATGAAATTTTATATCAATCTAGCGCTTCAACTTATACCCACAACTTTAAAACAGCGCTACGCAGTCCAGCTCCATTATTATATACAGAATTCTGCGTTGAACTGCGTTCAAGACTTTTTAGGACCTAACGAATTTCCTATAAAAAACTTTTACGGCTGTACAACGGCTTTTAATCTATAATGTACTCATCTTAAGTTAGTGTCTGTTTATTCTATTACTTGGTTTATCTTCTGCATTGGATTTTGCTTAATAGTTACCCGGTTAAAAGATTGCAAAGCACTAATGGTTGGTTGTTGAAGCCTTTTTTGCGAATGCTGAAGAAACAGCTTATCAGCAGTTGGGATGCAATTTCCGGGAGAGCGAGTGAAGTTTATGACTATGAAAGTAACAGGTTAAAGTTTAATTTTTCTACTTTTCAAAACCCTCTGTAGTTGTGCAAAATTTTTGCACATGTAAACATAGCTGTCGCTTTTAAAATATTGATAATCACAAACAGGCAATCGCAACTAACTGACCCTTTTTTGCTTAATTTTACCAAACGCATTTGTCAACATAATTTTAGTAATCAGTCCGATATACAGGAGAACATTTGGGCCGGCATGCTGTGCGTCATATTCTTCTTCCTGATCATCTCCGTGCTTGCATTCCCGAACGGACCGTTCACGCGACCCCATCCGGTGGTCTGGCGAATGCTGTTTGGCCTGTCGGTGCTCTACCTAATGCTGCTACAGTTTCTAATGTTCCAGGACTATAAGTCCATCATGGGGATATTCTACTGGTTCGATCCGAAGCTGAGAGATTTCCACATCGACATGGAAAAGGTAGGTGACTGTTGGTCGAATATCTTTTGCACATTTTCTAACACTAACTATACAACTATTTCGCTTCAGCAATACGCCGCCAACTGTTCGGACATGTCATTCGAACGCATCTGGTCACATGTGGATGTGTTTGCCTGGGGCCACTTTCTCGGATGGGCCTTTAAAGCCGTCCTAATTCGTCATATGGGCATTCTGTGGGCCATCTCGGTGATGTGGGAAATCACGGAAATTACGTTCGCGCATCTGCTGCCCAACTTTGCCGAATGCTGGTGGGA
This sequence comes from Anopheles rivulorum, assembly GCA_018908115.1. Taxonomy (NCBI): domain Eukaryota; kingdom Metazoa; phylum Arthropoda; class Insecta; order Diptera; family Culicidae; genus Anopheles; species Anopheles rivulorum. The sequence continues at coordinate 17,576 of STHB01016390.1, forward strand.
TGCCCTGATTTTGGATGTGCTGGTGTGCAACGGGTTCGGAATTTGGTGCGGATTGAAGATTTGCAAGCTGCTGGAAATGCGTGAATACAAGTGGGCCAGCATTCGGGACATTTCGTCCACCACAGGCAAGCTAAAACGCGCCGTACTGCAATTCACTCCGGAGAGTTGGGCACCCGTGCGATGGCTCGATCCGAAATGTACCTACATGCGATTCTTCGCCGTCTGTCAATTAGTTTTACTTTGGCAGGTACGTCTCACTCTAGGCAAAGAAGAAGCTTAAAATTCTAATAGAGTTTAATTTATATTTGTTTTTTTTTTTAGCTAACTGAACTGAATACCTTCTTCTTGAAACACATTTTTGAAATGCCACCGTCACATCCGGTCGTCATCGGTCGGTTGGTGTTTGTCGGCCTTTTTACCGCGCCCTCGGTACGGCAATACTATATCTATGTGACGGACACGCGCTGCAAGCGGCTGGGCACGCAGTGCTGGGTATATATTGCCATCCTCGTATCGGAGGCCATTCTCTGCATTAAAAATGGCAAGGAGCTGTTTGAGCGAACTCAGGTGAAGAATATCGTCGTATGGCTCATCATACAGGCGGTACTCTCCGTACTCTTTGTGTACGGTTGCATGCTGTGGCACAGATACGTTGCGGTAAATATGACTAAATTGTGGCTCATTTATGACGAAATTCTCTTAACAAGTATTGTTTGTTTTTCCAACATTCTAGGAAGACGATTCTAGAGACGGATCTCCGGTGAAACAGATAAACCGAACGTTCAAGGATTCCGCCATCGTATCGGGTGACTCGAAAGGTACGTATTTGTGTTGCTTTCTTGCATATTTCGGTCACACCATACCCGCTTTATCAAAGTCCAGCTGACACGCTCGGAGCGATTCCAGTTTTAATCACCCCATGTATGTTGTGATTATTGTTTACTTCGTGCGTGAGTGTGATTGCTATGCGGAACTTCTTCAGGACGCATGCAACCGTCTCGCAGGGAGATTGCCGGCAATGTGCCTTATCACCCGGCAAGACTTACCCGGATTCGTAATCGTGTTGTCCGATAAGCGCTACTAGACGCGCCAAATCAAGGCTTATCTCATGGGGGGGTTGATACTCCCTTTCACTCATCGGGTCATTCTAATATTGTCACGCCACCCGGGTACGATCCTTATCATGTCACTCATGCGATCTGTAGCCAACCTTCAGTAAGCACGTGTTTGTTATTTCGTCTAGTTAAAACAAAAAACTAACAAACTCGAAAAGACTGTGGCCCGACGTACACACGATCTCCACAGGTGGAATGACGCACTATTATAACTGACCCAGCTGATGGAAACAAGTTTGACTTTGCTTCGATCCATTTCTGCCGTATCATTCAACGCCAATATAACGATATCTCGCTGCACAATATATTCAATCCCATTTTCTTTGTTCCCGCCAATGCGAAGGACCGGAATATTACGTACATCCAATGTTTGTGGCGCATGCCCGTGGAAAGCTGAAGGTGGTCGACATTAACAGCCCCAGCTATGATATCAAAATCAAAATAGTGTGAAGCTGCTGATACGGCATCCCATGCCCGGTGCGACATAAAGCAATCAATAATTGTGCATAACACAAACGCTATACGAAAAACCGAGCCAGTATTTGTGATGTGATGCTAGCCAAGCACTCAATGGTTAGGCGAAAACGGGCGCTTAAGATAATAGGGCAAGGAAAAACGGTTTCTTTTCTACGCACTTTGCGATCGATCAGGGAATCATCGTTTCTATGCGATCTATTCGCTGTTTCTTAGTGTGATAAATGTGCCAATACGCTATCATGTTCGCTTGCGCTTGCTTTAAGCTGTGTTTCAATTTTACAGTTCATGGTTTATGCGGTTTTGTTTTGCTTAGTTTGTTTTTATGCGCTATTTTTTATTTAATGCGCCAAAGGTTATTGTTTTTAGAACTAGACGTTACATTCGGGTTTCTCTGCTATCGCTTACTGTATATCCTATCTACCGTTGCCTTTTTAAAAGCCATTAAGATTTTCTAATACTGTGAATTGATGAAAGGGATATTATAGATCTCAAGTGTGATTGATTGGAACATAAAAACCATTGGCAGTATTTTTTCACGACCGACAGATAACGTTAACGTTGCATATGTCGATTTATTTAGATAAATAACATGAAAACTGAACGCGTTGCATCGTTCGGCAAGGTGTAGATGAAGAAAATGTTCGCACAAAGAACGTTTCATGTTTTGGATATCAGTAGCTCTTAGTAAATAATTTCTTGTGAATCCCCCACCATATGAAGTAAGTGATGTATTGGATAAATTAAAGAAACACCACGAGTTCACTGTCTGAATGGGAAGGGTATTATCAGACGTATTCGTATGAAACTAGCCGGGGAATCGACTTCCATTCATTTTCTAATCATTTCTATTTGGTCATTGATTGAAAATGTTCAAGGCTATTTCAATCATTGAATACACTAAAACAAATATGCCCCAAATAGCATGCTTTAAGTATATCACGTGTAAAATATGGATACTCAATCAACTGTCGTTTGGAATGGCATACCACTTCAACCTGCTCTGGTCCTGGTACGTTGCCAGAAATGTTGTGTTCCGCAGGAGGCCTTGTTTTGTTGATTAGCATATCCAGGCATAGCGAACAAAATCGGACACAGACCGATTGTTGCGAGCTTGGTAAGGGTCATTTTTTTCGAAGCATTTGCTCAAGTTGCTAAAATTGAACCTAATAACGCCCAACGACAGTGTGGAAAACACACGGAATGGTTTTCATTGCTGTGCCTTACGAAACCAACCGCGAAGAACGAATCGCGTGCGTTAGAGTGTATAATTTTCGGTCGAATCGGTGCTTATCGTTTGTTGCACCCTTGACTAGAAAAGCGTTAGAAATTTTCAACCGACACGCGTTTCCGTCGCAAGGGTTTTCTTGTGTTTTGCGTACTGCTCTCTATCAACGATAAACACGCGTGTAAAGGCAAACTAACGATAAGGTGAATGTCATTAATTTTGGTTGAAATATGTTTCGTTTTAAAAAGTTTATTTTACTTTTCTTGAATTACTAGAAGTTCGTAAAAATGTATTTTACAACTATCAGTATTCATAATTATTATTAAAATGAAGGTTGTTTTATATGGAAAAAAGATGCACTTTTTGAATTTGGAGGGGACAAACATAATCTAAAATTTAAACTGAAACAATCGATTTGCCAGCATTAGCATGTGTGCTACCTCTATTTTTATGTGTCGGTCGCTACGCTTCCACTACGACGCAACAGACAGCATAACAGGCCGTCAGTTTTATGCATCGCTACAGCAGCATGCCGTCTTGCGGGTGGTATAGGACGATCGATGCGTGCGGAAGATAATAAAAGGGTGCTTGCCTTGTTACGCTTGTATGGCACATCTGTGCGGCACCGAGCTGGTTGAGTCCAGCCAGGTGTCCGTTCCGGTGGGGTATGGCTATCAAGACATATCCAGCACGTAATTTTTGTCCACGGAAGGCTGTTGATTCGCACCAATTGCGTCGACGCCTTCGACCGGAAGTGAGACAACATCCCGGCGATCAGCTCCGCGTCATCGTAATCGTTTGTAATAACGATTGTGTACTCCACTCATTAATCGATTTGTGTCTGCTTGCAACGAATTGGCGTTATGCGTTACATCTATTCTATTCCTTTTCTTTTCTTTTTTTTTTCTTCTCAACTACAGGATACATGGGTGGTTCCTCCTCGGCAAAAAGCTCGCCCCAATCTACGCCTACCAAAAAAGCCCGATCTCAACAGGGGAACAATGTTTCCCTAGGCTCAACCGGCAAATTGGTCCGCGAACACCTTGAATAGGTTCCCTAGGTACACAAATCTAGCGCACACAGACGCAGTTGGCCACCTTAGCTTTCCTAGACACTCTCGTTTGACATTTAACCAGGTTTGTTCCGCACCTGATAGCAAGCGCTGTAAACGCACAGCTTGCAACACTATAACGCATGCATCCGTACCGAATGCTAAGCAAAATCGCCAATATTGGCCATCTATGCTGTTCCGAACTAGTACAGAGCAATCGAATCGTAATATGCGTACTTCCTTCCATCCTTTACCAATGCAGACGCTTCTTCTCGGACCAAATAGCTTGACAGGGAGCAGCTGTCCCATGTTCGTTGGTAGTACCACAGCAACGTTTCTTCCCTATCGTACAATCCTCACCCTAGGCAACCAAACAGCACTTGAATACTCTATGAATATGCTGCTTATATGTTAGTTTTTCTTTGTGTTTTTAGTTATGCGTTTCCGTTATGTTTGAAAAAAATAAAATGCTTCCCGCGCGTTTCCATGCTCCCCCGGGGGCAACAGTGCCACCATTGTTACCGCGTAACCGTGCAAAGCTTTATAGGCGTAGTTGGCAATCTGCACATTTCTGCATCCTTTTTAAGTGAGTGTGTATGTGTGTATATGTGTGTGTGTGTATATGATGTTTCTTTCCCTTCTGTTGTATTTTACCAACAACAAAACACGGTCGGCTGCACATATAAATTATGCGGGCCGCGTAAAAGGCTGATCGTTATTTACGTAGCAAACAGCGTAGAGTTTAGCTAGGTTAGCGCGATAGAAAGTGTGTTGTATTGCACAACCGTGATGTGGGCGAATCGTTAAGGATGGTTAATGTTAGGATAGTTAGTGAATTGCCATCCAACGTGCATCATGCTGCAAAACGCGGATTTTACCGACAGGGACGCAGGAGAAGAAAAAGCAAACTGAAAAGACCGGACAGAAATCGTAAGCAAATGCGGATGCAGATGTACAAATTGTATTGCAAGTAATTTATTGTAATAAAGAATCAAGACTTAAGAGAGCGGCGACGGTTCGTGGCAAGTCCCGATAAACGAAGGTTCGGACGAAGATTAGATAGTGCAAGAACATCCGTTGAGCTGTAGACTTATATTCCAACAAGCTTCCGTTGTTGTTTTTTTTTGGTAAACTAAATAGACGCTAATTGTAAAAAAAAATATGCCAGTAACACACAAAAAAAAAAAACGATGGCTAAAACTTGTTCTCTCCCGTTGTCTGGAACCCTTTTCCTTCGGGGTACTGTTGCTTTTGCTAGAAATGCTTCATTAAAAAGACAAACAAGCAAACAAAACAAATCTATAAAATCACGTGTCGCGCACGCGTGTGTTATTCTTCGCCTTTCTCTACTTAACGACTGGTACGATCCTTACATATCTCTTTGAATGAAAAAAGAAACTTAGGAAGAAAAGCAATTTTACAGCATCTAGCACACTAAATTCATTTCCAACGTCAAGCTAATATACCGCACGAACCTGGTGTCCTGCTAAGTCTTTACGGTTTCGGTTTGCTTCATTCGAAGAGGCTCGCTCAATATCTCATCTCAGTTGTCGAAACGGTCAGGTTGATAGGGGTAGATAGAAAGACTTCTTCGTTTCGTTTCCTGCCGTGCTGAGCCAAGTTCCCATTGAGTCGTAGACAACAATCTCTCTAGTCAGTAAGTGAAAACAAGTAGTAAGGTGGAACGCTTTGCTCCACTTTCACCATACATATTAGCTAAGCTAGTTTTATCGACTTTTTATCGACTCTAAAGCATTACGTATCCCCCCCTGGTTACGCAGAAACGAAAAAAACGTCGACGATGCGTAGGTGTTTATGTGTGATTGGAGAAATTCATTTAAGTGTGTGTGTGTGTGTTTTTTTTCTGCGTGCTTACGCAGGCAGTCACACACTTCCGGTAGATTTAAAGGCGTAGGGAAACAGTCACCAACACAACACCACCATCCGTCAGGTCAGGCGTGTGTTGTAAAGCTTATCCCGTAACATACCGAAAAAGGAAGAAAATTTATGTTAAGTAGTTTATGTTAGAAACAAAAACGCATGTTACACTGTACCTTCAAAGGGGGAAAAGCATCTTACATGCTGTACAATTCGTTTTGACAGTGCGTTCTTACCTTGTGGCAGTAAGGAAAGCAGGGAACGAAATGCGAATAAATGAACCAAAAATTATAAGAAAACACACACACACACTAGCAACAACCGTTAGGTTAAGGTGTAATAATGATAATAATAATAGTGAAAACTCGTTGCGGTTGGAATTACGTTGCGTGTACACGGTTACTTTTTGTTTGTTTTTACAAGAATAATGGAAGAAAAATTGCAAAAAAATATATTTAAAATAAAAAAAAAAACGACACATGTTGCTATTTTGGCTGCGTTATGGAAGCATGATGACATCTTGACTGTTAATCTACATGAGCTGCCGGAGAGTTATCGTACTAGTAGGTAACATCCTTTTCTGTTCTCTCTGTAGTCTAGCAAGTTTATTAAATCACAAGAGATTTGTAAACTTAAAATATACTTATCGATTTGTCCTTGTGCAAGCTTTATCTTGCTAGTATGGCTAACGTAAGACACCACAAACGATTGATTTTATGATCAGATTGGATATTTTGTAACAGTTCGTACTGCAGTTTTTAGAGCAGCTTCTATGTTAAAAGAAACATTTTAAAATTAACCTCAATTGAAAAACTATTTCCAAAACGATACAAACCATCCATCCAGAATGAACGCACACTACACACCAAACGCACGCAGGCGGAAGTAATTTAACCTCACAAATCTCGGGCCCCAGATGTTTGCTACTTTTTCATGGCCAACAGCAAGAGAAAAGGGCCCACAAAGCGTCAGTGTCCCGTGTTTAATCGATTGGTTGGAAGCTGCGCCGCATGACGTCATCGTAATGCAATTGGAAAGTAATCAATTGCGACGATTTATCCTTATCGGACGCGTGCCAGCCGCCGGTTCGATCAATGAATGCAAGTAGCAGGTTCATTTTATTTTTCTTGTTGTTACTTTTTGGTTTTATTATACTTTACACCCTTCGATCGGTTTTGTGGTTCGGTTGGTAGCTGGAGGTCCTTTTTCTCACGCCTTTCTTCTCCTGCAAAAGCTTCCTTCTGGCGCATGCCAATGGTTAACAACTTATCAATGAAATTCCTCACTGCGGGCGGATTCATGCTCCGACAGGATTTTTTCGTACGATACAATTCGTACAAGTGAAGTGTGAAATTGAAGTTTAAATGTAATTTTTCAAGCTGCCTAATTCGATGGATTATGGTGTTCCAACGCATGCCGCATTACTATAAAAGCTGGCTGCTGGTGCTGGGGACACCATCAGTTTCGTTTGGAAAGTGTCCGCACTAGCATCCCAGCACAGCAAGCCGTTCATATCGGTCGTTTGTATAGCTAAAGTTAACTTACCGGTGGCTCACAATAAAGTTGGTTGTGCTATTGTGTTGAAAGTGTCAGTCAGCGATGGCTACCGGATACGTTAAGCTGGCGAAAAGGGGAACCATTTTTATGGTAGTTTGCATCGGGTTAGTGGCTAGCGTACAGAGTGTCGCTTCATTGGCCCAAGAACGACGCAACCTGGCCGCAGAAGCTTGTACCGATGATGTTGGCGAAAGGCAACACTATTCTGATCGCAGAATCGATCGCTTGGATCAGGATCAAGAGCAACGGCTGTTGTTGTTCAATCGGTTGGACAGACATCGCGGCGAGGAGGATCGGCGCGAAAAGGTGGATCATCGTGGATTTGATCGATTTGTGGACGTAAAACGTCAGGAATGGTCAGATCGTAGTGACACCGATCGTGCCCAGATCACCCGGGAACGCCGTGAAGATGATGCTGTATCATCTAGACGAGAGAATGAGCGTCGTGAAACTCGCCAAGAGATCCGTTCGGAAGATCGTCGTGACGAACGGCTGGAGAACCGTCGAGAAGATTCCCGAGAACAACGCCATATGGAACGTCGCCAGGAGGATCGTCGAGCAAACGATCGGGATGAACGCCGCCAAGATAGGGATGTAGAACGTCGAGAAAATCGCCGAGAAGAACGCCGAGATGATGACCGCGCGGAACGCCGAGAGGATTTGCGTGAGAGACGTCAAGAAGATTCCCGCGAGGATCGTCGGGAAGATCGCCGAGAAAATGTCCGAGATGGCAATCGAGATGAACGACGCCATGCACGTGGAGAGGAACGTCGAGAAGCTCGCCGTGAAGAATTCCGTGACAATAACCGAGCTGAGCGCCGCCAAGAACGACGTGAGGACCGACGAGAAGAACGTCGAGAAGATGTCCGCGACTACCGTCGAGAATCTCGCCGTGAAGATCTTCGAGAAGATGACCGAGTCGAACGGCGGCAGGAACGTAGAGAGGATCGTCGAGAAGAACGACTGGAGGATTCTCGAGAATATCGCCGAGAAAATCGCCGCGAAGATGTTCGAGGCGATGAGCGAGTAGAACGTCGTCAGGAGCGTCGTGAGGATCAACAAGAGGATCGCCGAGAAGATGTTCGAGGTGATGATCGAGTTGAACGAAGACAGGAACGTCGAGAAGATCAACGAGACGATAACCGTGCCGAACGTCTTCAGGAACGTCGGGAGGATCGTCGCTTGGACACGTCGGAAG
>STHB01016405.1:0-12670 GCA_018908115.1 Anopheles rivulorum
AGCAAGCAACCGCACTGGGTAGGCAAGCCTCCCACGGGGTGTTCAAGCCACCCCACTGGGTTGGCAAGCAACCCCAATGGGCGGGCAAGCCACCCCACTGGGTGGGCAAGCAACCATTCTGGGTGGGCAAGAAACCCCTCTGGATGAGCAAGCCACCTCACTGGGTGGGCCAGCCACCCCACTGGGTGAGCAAGCCACCGCACTTGGTGGGCAAGCTAAGCCACTGGGTTGGCAATCCTCCCCACTGGGTGGGCAATTTAGCCCACTGGGTGGGAAGTCACCCCACTAGGTGGTAAAGCCACCCCACAGGATGGGCAAGCCAGCCCAAGGGGTGTTCAAGCCACCCCACTGGGTGGGCAAGCAACCCCAATGGGCGGGCCAGCCACACCACTAGGTGGGCAAGCAACCATACTGGGTGGGCAAGAAAATACTCAGGGTAAGCAAGCCACCCCACTGGTTGGGTAAGACGACCCACTGGGTCGGCAAGCTACCCCACTGGTTGGGTAAGTCAACCCACTGGGTAGGCAAGCCAGCTCACTGGTTGAGCCAGCCACCCCTTTGGGTGGGCATGCAACCCTACTGAGTGGGCAAGCCACCCCACTGGGTGGGCAAGGAACCCCACTTGATGGGCTAGCCACCCCATTGGTTGGGCAAGCCACACCACTGGGTGGGGAAGCAACCATACTGGGTGGGCGAGAAACCCCTCTGCGTGAGCAAGCCAACCCACTGGGTGGGCGAGAAACCCCTCTGGGTAAGCAAGCCATCACCCTGGGTGGGCAAGCCACCCCATTGGGTGAGCAAGCCACCCCACTTGGTGGGCCAACTAACCCACTGGGTGAGCAAGCCACCCCACTGGGTGGGCAAGCTAACTCACTGGGTGGGCAAGCCATCCCACGAGTTGGAAAAGCCACCCCACAGGATGGGCAAGCCACCTCACGGGGTGTTCAAGCCACCCCACTGGGTAGGCAAGCCACCATACTGGGTGGGCAAGAAACCCCTCAGGGTGAGCAAGCCACCCCACTGGTTTAGTAAGTCACCCTACTGGGTCGGCAAGCCACCCCACTGGTTGGGTAAGTCTCCCCACTGGGTCGGCAACCCCCCCCCTAGGAAGGCCAGCCACCCCACTGGGTGTTTAAGCCACCCCACTGGATAGGCAACAACCTCACTGGTTGGGCAAGTCATCCCACTGGGTGGGCAAGCCACCTCACTGGTTGAGCAAGTCACCCCTGTGGGTGGGCATGCGTACCCACTGAATGGGCAAGCCACCCCACGGGGTGTTCAAGCCACCCCACGGGGTGGGCAAGCTACCCCACTGGGTGAGCAAGCTACCCCACTGGGTGAGCAAGCAACCGCACAGGGTAGGCAAGCCTCCCACGGGGTGTTCAAGCCACCCCACTGGGTTGGCAAGCAATCCCAATGGGCGGGCAAGCCACCCCACTGGGTGGGCAAGCAACCATACTGGGTGGGCGAGAAACCCCTCTGGGTGAGCAAACCACCCCACTGGGTGGGCAAGCCACCTCACTGGGTGGGCAAGCCAGCTCACTGGGTAAGCAAGCCATCACAGTGGGTGGGCAAGCCACCCCACTTGGTGAGCAAGCCACCCCATTGGTTGGGCTAGCCACTCCTCTGGTTGGACCAGCAACCCCTCCCGTTTGGCAAACAACTCCAGTTGGTGGGCAAGCCATCCCACTGGGTGGGCAAGCAACCCCACTTGGTGGGCAAACCACCACACTGGGTAGGCAAGCAACTTCACTGGATGAGCAAGCCTCCCCACTGGGTGGGCAAGCCATCCCACTGGGTGTGCAAGCAACCCCACTGGGTGGGCAAGCTACCCCACTGGGTGAGCAAGCTACCCCACTGGGTGAGCAAGCAACCGCACTGGGTAGGCAAGCCTCCCCACTGGGTGAGCAAGAAACTTCACTGAGTGGGCAAGCCACCCCACTGGGTGGGCAAGACACCCCATTGGGAAGGCAAGCCACTCCACTGGGTGGGCAAGCCACCCCACTAGCTAGGCAAGCCACCCCACTGATGGGAAAGCCACCCCTTTGGGTGGGCCAGCCATCCCACTGGGTGGATAAGCCACCCCGCTGGGTGGGCAAGCCACCCCACTGGGTGGACCAGCCACCACACTGGGAGGGCAAAAAACCCCTTTGGTTGCTAAGCCACTGGGTGCACTCCACCCCACTGGGTGGGCAAACCACCCCACTGGATGAGCTGGTCACTCTACTGGGCGGGCAAGCCACTCCACAGGGTGGGCCAACCACCCCACTAGGTGGACATGCCACCCCACAGGGTGGGCAAGCCACCCCACGCGGAGTTCAAGGCACCCCACTGGGTTGATAAGCAACCTCAATGGACAGGCAAGCCACCCCACTGGGTGGGCAAGCAACCATACTGGGTGGGCAAGAAACCCCTCTGGGTGAGCAAACCACCCCACTGGGTGGGCAAGCCACCTCACTGGGTGGGCTAGCCACCTCACTGGGTAGGCAAGCCATCACACTGGGTGGGCCAGCCACCCCGCTGGGTGGGCAAGCCACCGCACTTGGTGGGCAAGCCACCCCACTGGGAGGGAAAGCCACTCCAATGGGTTGGTAAGCCACCCCACTGTGGCACGCCGCCCCACTGGGTGGGCAAGCCACCCCACTGGGTGGGCAAGCCAACCCACTGGGTGGGCAAGCCACCCCACTGGGTGGGCAAGCCATCCCATTGGGTGGGCAAGCCATGCCACTGGGTGGGCAAGCCACCCCACTGGGAGGGCAAACCACCTCACTGGGTGGGCCAGCCAGCCCACTGCGTGGGCAAGCCAACCTACTGGGTGGGCCAGCCACCCTACTGGGTGGGCAAGCCACCCCACTGGGTGGGCAAGCCACCCCATTGGGTTGGCAAGCCATGCCACTGGGTTGGCAAGCCAACCATCTGGGAGGGCAACCAACCAAATCGAGTGAGCAAGCCATCTCACTGGGTGGGCAAGCCACCCCACTGGGTGGGCAAGCAATCCAACTGGGTGGGCCAGCCACCCTACTGGTTTGGCAAGCCACCCCACTGGGTGGGCAAGCCACCCCATTGGGTTGGCAAGCCACCCCATTGGGTTGGCAAGCCATGCCACTGGGTTGGCAAGCCACCCAACTGGGAGGGCAACCAACCCCATCGAGTGAGCAAGCCATCCCACTGGATGGGCAAGCCACCCCACTGGGTGGGCAAGCCACCCCACTGAGTGGGCAAGCAACCCCACTGGGTGGGCAAGCTACCCCACTGGGTGGGCAAGCAACCCCACTGGGTGGGCAAGCCATCTCACTGGGTTGGCACGCCACCCCACTGGGTGGGCCAGCCATCCCATTGGGTGGGCAAGCCATGCCACTGGGTGGGCAAGCCACCCCACTGGGAGGGCAAACCACCTCACTGGGTGGGCCAGCCAGCCCACTGCGTGGGCAAACCAACCTACTGGGTGGGCCAGCCACCCTACTGGGTGGGCAAGCCACCCCACTGGGTGGGCAAGCCACCCCATTGGGTTGGCAAGCCATGCCACTGGGTTGGCAAGCCACCCAACTGGGAGGGCAACCAACCCCATCGAGTCAGCAAGCCATCCCACTGGGTGGGCAAGCCACTCCACTGAGTGGGCAAGCAACCCCACTGGGTGGGCAAGCTACCCCACTGGGTGGGCAAGCAACCCCACTGGGTGGGCAAGCCATCTCACTGGGTTGGCACGCCACCCCACTGGGTGGGCAAGCGAACCTACTGGATGGCCCAGCCACGCTACTGGGTGGGCAAGCCACCCCACTAGGTTCGCAAGCCACTGGGTGGGCCAGCCATCCCATTGGGTGGGCAAGCGATGCCACTGGTTTGACAAGCCACCCCACTGCGTGGACAAGCAACCCCACCGGGTGGGCGAGCCAACCCACTGGTTGGGCAAGCCAACCTACTGGGTGGGCAAGCAACTTCACTGGGTTGGGAAGCCACCCCACTGGGTGGGCAAGCCACCCCACTGGGTGCTTAAGCCACCCTTCTATGTGGGCAAGCCACCCCACTGGGTGGGCAAGCCAACCCACGGGGTGGGCAAGCCATCTCACTGGGTGGGCAAGCCACCCCACTAGGTCGGCAAGCCACCCCACTGGGTGGGCCAGCCATCCCATTGGGTGGGCAAGCGATGCCACTAGTTTGACAAGCCACCCCACTGCGTGGACAAGCAACCCCACCGGGTGGGCGAGCCAACCCACTGGTTTGACAAGCCAACCTACTGGGTGGGCAAGCAACTTCACTGGGTTGGGAAGCCACCCCACTGGGTGGGCAAGCCACCCCACTGGGTGCTTAAGCCACCCTACTATGTGGGCAAGCCACCCCACTGGGTGGGCAAGCCAACCCACGGGGTGGGCAAGCCATCTCACTGGGTGGGCAAGCCATCTCACTGGGTGGGCAAGCCATCCCACTTGGTTGGCAAGCCGTCCCACTGGGTAAGCAAGCAACTCCACTCGGTCGGCAAGCCACTTCACTGGTTGGGCAAGCAACCCCACTGGCTGGGCAAGCCACCATACTGGGTGGGCAAGCAACCACACTTAGTGGGCAAGCCACCCCACTGGGGAGGTAAGTCACCCCTCAGGGTGTGTAAGCCACCCCACTGGGTACCAAACTGGGTGGATCAGCCAACCCACTGGGTGGGCAAGCCACCCCACAGGGTGGTTAAGCCACTCCACTGGGTGGGCAAGGAACCCCACTGGGTGGGCAAGCAACCATACTTGGTGGGCAAGAAACCCCTCTGGGTGAGGAAGGAACCCCACTGGTTAGGCAAGCCACCCCACTGGGTGGGCAAGCATCCTCACTTGATGGTCTAACCGCCCCAATGGGTGCGAAAAACACCCCACTGGGTGGGCAAGCAACCTCAGTGGATGGGCAAGCAACCCCAGTGGGTGGGCAAGCAACCCCAGTGGATGGGCTAGCCACCCCACTGGTTGGGCTAGCCATCCCACTGGTTGGTCCAGCCACCCCTCTCGGTGGGCAAACAACCCCAGTGGGTGGGCTTGCAACCCCACATGGTGGGCAAGCTACCCCACTGGGTGGGCAAGCCACCCAACGGGGTCTGCAAGCCACCTCACTGAGTGGGCAAGCCATCCCACTGGGTGGACAAGCCAACCCACTGGATAGGCATGCAACCTCACTGGTTTGGCAAGCCATCCCACTGGGTAGGCAAGCCACCTCACTTGTTGAGCAAGCAACCCTAGTGGGTAAGCCATGCCACTGGGTGGGCACGCCACTCCACTGGGTGGGCAAGCATCCTCACTTGGTGGTCTAGCCGCCCCATTGGGTGCGAAAAACACCCCACTGGGTGGGCAAGCTAGCCCACTGGGTGGGCAAGCCACCCCACTGGGTAGGCCAGCCACCCCACTGGGTGGGCAAGCAACCCCACTGGGTGGGCAAGCCACCCCACTAGTTGTGCAAGCCATCCCACTGGGTCGGCAAGCCACCACACTTGATGGGTAAGCTACCCCAATGAGTAGGCATGCCTCCCCAATTGGTGAGCAAGCAACCCTAGTGGGTAAGCCACGCCACTGGGTGGGCACGCCACTCCACTTGGTAGGCAAGCCAGCCCACTGGTTGAGCAAGCCATCCCACTTGGTTGGTAAGCCACCCCAATGGGTGGGCATGCCACCCAACTGGGTGTGCAAGCCACCCTACTGGGTGAGCAAGCCACCTCACTGGGTGGGCAAGCTGTTCCACTGGGTTGGCAAGCTGTTCCACTGGGTTGGCAAGCCACCCGACTCGGTGGGCAAGCCAACCACCTGGGTGTTCAAGCCACCCCACTGGGTGAGCAAGCCCCACCACTGGATGGGCAAGCCACCCCTCTGAGTGGGCAAGCCACCCCATTGGGTGGAAAAGCCAACCCACTGGGTGCGCCAGCAACCCCTCTGGGTGGGCCAGCCAGCCCACCGGATGGGCAAGCCACTTCAATGGGTGGGCAAGCCACCCCACTGGAATGGCAAGCCATCCTACTGGGTTGGCCAGCCAACCCACTTGGTGGGCAAGCAACCCCACTGGGTGAACAAGCCATCCCACTGGGTGGGCACGCAACCCCACTGGGTGGGCAAGCCACACCACTGGGTGGGCAAGCAACCCCGCTGTGTGGGCAAGCGCCGCCACTGGGTGGGCAAGCCACCCTTATGGGTGGGCAAGCCACCCTACTGGGTGGGCAAGCAACCCCACTGTGTGGGCAAGCCACGCCACTGGGTGGGCAAACCACCCCAATGGGTGGGCAAGCCACCCCACTGGCTGGGCAAGCAACCCTACTTGGTGGGCAAGCCACCCCACCGGGTGGGCCAGCCACGCCACTAGTTGGGCAAGCCACCCCACTGGGTCGGCAAGCCACCACAATTTATGGGCAAACCACCCCAATGGGTGCGCAAGCAACCCCAGGGGATGGGCAAGCAACCCCAGTGGGTGGGCAAGCCATCCCACCGGTTGGTCCTGCCAACCCTCTCAGTGGCCAACAATTCAAGTGGGTGGGCAAGCAACCCCACTTGGTGGGCAAGCTACCCCACTGGGTGGGCAAGCCATCCCACTGGGTGGGCAAGCTTCCCCACTTGGAAGGCAAGCCACCCTACTGGATTGGCAAGCCTTCCAACTGGTTGGGCAAGCCACCCAACGGGGACTGCAAGCTACCTCACTAGGCGGGCAATCCATCTCACTGGGTGGAAAAGCCACCCCACTGGGTAGGCAAGCTATCCCACTGGGTAGGCAAGCCATCCCACTTGGTGGGCAAGCCACCCCACTGGGTGGGCAAGCCACCACACTGGGTAGGCAAGCCAACCCACTGGGTGTGCTAGCCACCTCACTGGGTAGGCAAGCCACCCCACTGGGTGGGCAAGCCACCCCTCGGTGTGGGCAAGCAACCCCACCGGGTGGAAAAGCCAACCCATTGGGTGGGTCAGCCACCCCTCTTGGTTGGCAAGCCACCCTACTGGATGGGCAAGCCACTCCACTGGGTGGGCAAGCTACCCCACTAAGTGGGCAAGCCATTGCACTTGGTGGGCAAGCCATCCCACTAGGTGGGCCAGCCACCCCACAAGATGGGCAAGCCACTCCACTGGGTGGGCAAGCAAACCTAGTGTGTTGGAAAGCCACCCCACTGGGGGAGCCAGCCAACTCACTGGGAAGGCAAGCAACCCCACTGGGTGGGCAAGTCACCCCTCTGAGTGGGTAAGCAACCCGACCGGGTGGAAAAGCCAACCCATTGGGTGGGTCAGCAACCCCTCTGGGTGGGCAAGCC
The DNA here is from genome assembly GCA_018908115.1 of Anopheles rivulorum. NCBI lineage: Eukaryota > Metazoa > Arthropoda > Insecta > Diptera > Culicidae > Anopheles > Anopheles rivulorum. Next base: position 7,256 of record STHB01016405.1, read on the forward strand.
ACCCTACTGGATGGGCAAGCCATTCCACTGGGTGGGCAAGCTACCCCACTAAGTGGGCAAGCCACTGCACTGGGTGGGCAAGAAACCCCTCTGGGTGAGCAAGCCACCCCACTGGGTGAGCAAGCCACCTCACTGGATGAGCTGGTCACCCAACTGGGTGAGCAGGCCACCCCACCGGGTGGGCAAGACACCATACTGGGTGGGCCAGCAACCCCTCTGGGTAAGCAAGCCACCCCACTGGGTGGGCAAGCCATCTCACTGGGTGGGCAAGCCACCTCACTGGGTAGGCCAGCCACCCCACTGGGTGGGCAAGCAACCCCACTGGGTGGGCGAGCCACCACACTGGGTGGGCAAGCCACCCCTCTGGGTGGGCAAGCCACCCCACCGGGTGGAAAAGCCACCCCACTGGGTGGGCCAGCCACCCCTCTGGGTAAGCAAGCCACCCCACCGGATGGGCAAGCCAATCCACTGGTAGGGCAAGCCACCCTTCTTGTTGGGCAAGCCACCCCACAAGTTGCGCAAGCACCCCTCTGGGTGGGCAAGAAACCCCTCTGGGTGGGAAGGCCACCCCACTGACTGGGCAAGCAACCCCACTTGGTGGGCAAGCCACTCCGCTGGGTGGGCCAGCCACCCCACTAGTTGGGCAAGCCACCCCACTGGGTCGGCAAGCCACCACACTTCATGGGCAAGCTACCCCAATGAGTAGGCAAGCCACCCCAATGGGTGAGCAAGCAACCCCAGTGGATGGGCAAGCAACCCCAGTGGGTGGGCAAGCAACCCCAGTGGATGGGCTAGAAACCCCACTGGTTAGGCCAGCCTGATCACTGGGTGGGCAATCAACCTCAGTGGGTGGGCAAGCCACCCCACTGGGTGAGCCAGCCACCCCACTGGGTGGGCAAGCCACCCCATTGGGTGGGCAATCAACCCCACTTGGTGGGAATGCCACCCCACTGGTTGGTCAAGCCACTCCACTGGGTAGGAAGGCCAACCCACTGGTTTGACAAGCCACCCCACAGGGAGAGCAAGCCACCCTACTGGGTGGAAAAGCCAACCCACTGGGTGGGCCAGCAACCCCACTGGGTGAGCAAGCCACCCCTCTTAGTGGGCAAGCCACCCCACTGGGTGGGCAAGCCGGCCCTCTGAGTAGGCAAGCCACCCCACTGGGTGGGCAAGGCGGCCCTCTGAGTAGGCAAGCCACCCCATTGGATGGAAGAGCCAACCCACTGGGTGGGCCAGCAACCCCTCTGTGTGGGCCAGCCACCCCACCGGATGGGCAAGACACTCCAATGGGTGGGCAAGCCACCCCACTGGGTGGGCAAGCCATCCAACTGGGTGGGCCACCCAACCCACTTGGTGTGCAAGCCATCTTACTAGGTGGGCAAGCCACCCCACTGGGTGGGCAAGCAACCCCACTGGGTCGGCCAGCCACCCCACTGGGTGGGCCAGACACCCCACTGTTTAGGCAAGCCACCCCACTGGGTGGGCAAGCAACCCCAATGGGTGGGCAAGCCACCCCACTGGGTGGGCATGCCACCCAACTGCGTGGTTACGATACCCCATTGGTTGTCAAGCTTATTGGTGCAAGCCACCCCACTGCGTGGGCAAGCCACCCCACTTGGTGAGCTAGCCAGCCCATTGGGTGGGCAAGCCACTCCACTGGGTTGGCAAACCACCCCACTGGGTTGGCAAGCCACCCCACTGGGAAGGCATGCCACCCCACTGGGTGTGCAAGTCACCCCACTGGGTCGGCCAGCCACCACTCTGGGTGGGCAAGCAACCCCACTGGGTGGGCAAGCAACCCCACTGGGTAGGCAAGCCACCCCACTGGATGGGCAAGCCACCCCAATGGGCGGGCAAGCCACCCCGCTGGGTGGGCAAGCCACCCCACTGGTTGGGCAAGCCAACCTACTGGGTGGGCAAGCCACCCGACTGCGTGGGCCAGCCACCTCACTTGGTGGGCAAGCCACCCCTCTGGTTGGGCAAGCCACCCCACTTGGTAGGCAGGCCATCCCACTGGTTGGGCAAGCCACCCCACTGGGTAGGCAGGCCATCCCACTGGTTGGGCAAGCCACTCCACTGGGAGAGCAAGCCATCCCACAAGGTGGGCAAGCAACCCCACTAGGTGGGCAAGCCACCTCACTAGGTGGGCAAGCCATCCCACTGGGTGAACAAGCCACCCCACTAGGTGGGCAAGCAACCCCACTGTGTGGGCATGCCACCCCACTGTGTGGGCAAGCAACCCCACTGGGTGGGCAAGCAACCCTACTGGGCAGGCAAGCCAACCCACTGGTTGGGCAAGCCACCTCACTGGGCAGGCAAGCCATCCCACAGGGTTGGCAAGCCACCCCACTGGTTGGGCAAGCCAACCCACTGGGTGGGCAAGCCACCCCACTGCGTGGGCCAGCCACCTCACTTGAAGGGCAAGCCATACCACTGGTTGGGCCAGCCACCCCACAGGGTAGGCAGGCCATCCCACTGGTTGGGCAAGCCACCCCACTGGGTGGGCAAGCAACCCCACTGGGTGGGCAAGCAACCCCACTGGGTGGGCAAGCAATCCCACTTGGTGGGCAAGCCACCCCACTGGTTGGGCAAGCCAACCTACTGGGTGGGCAAGCCACCCGACTGCGTGGGCCAGCCACCTCACTTGGTTGGCAAGCCACCCCTCTGGTTGGGCAAGCCACCCCACTTGGTAGGCAGGCCATCCCACTGGTTGGGCAAGCCACCCCACTGGGTAGGCAGGCCATCCCACTGGGTGAACAAGCCACCCCACTAGGTGGGCAAGCAACCCCACTGGGTGGGCATGCCACCCCACTGTGTGGGCAAGCAACCACACTGGCTGGGCAAGCAACCCTACTGGGTGAGCAAGCCACCCCACTGGATGGGCAAGCCACCCCAATGGGTGGGCACGCCACCCCAATGGGCAGGCAAGCCACCCCACTGGGTGGGCAAGCCACCCCACTGGGTGGGCAAGCAACCCCTCTGAGTGGGCAAGCAACCCCACCGGGTTGAAAAGCCAACACATTGGGTGGGTCAGCAACCCCTCTGGGTGGGCAAGCCATCCTACTGGATGGGCAAGCCACTCCACTGGGTGGGCAAGCCACCCTACTGGGTGGGCCAGTCACACCACTGGGTGCGCAAGCCACCCAACTGGATGGGCAACCAACCCCACTGGGTGGGCAAGCCATCAAACTGGGAATGCAAGCCAACCCCTCTGGGTGGGCAAGCAACACCACTGGGTCGGCCAGCCACCCCACTTGGTGGGTCAGCCACCCCACTGTTTGGGCAAGCCACCCCACAGGGTGGGCAAGCCACTCCACTGGGTGGGCAAGCCGTCCCACTAGGTGCGTGAGCAAGCCATCCAACTGGGCGGGCAAGCCACCCCACTGGGTGGGCCAGCCACCCCACTGGGTGGTTCAGAAACCCTATTGGTTGCCAAGCTTATTGGTGCAAGCCACCCCACTGGGTGGGCAAGCCACCCAACTGGGTGGGCAAGCAACTCCACATGGTGGGCAAGCAACCTCACTGGGTGGGCAAGCCACCCCACAGGGTGGACAAGCAACCCCACTGGGTGGAAAAGCCATCCAGCTGCGTTAGCAAGCCATCTCACTGAGTGGGCAAGAAACCCCACTGGGTAGACAAGAAAGCCCTTTGGGTGTGCAAGCAACCCCACTGGTTGAGCTAGCCACCCCACTGGGTGGGCAAAAAACCCCATTGTTTTCCAAGCCACTTGGTGCCAGCCACCCCACAGGATGGGCAAGCAACCCCACTGGGTGGAAAAGCCACCCCGCTGCTTTAGCACGCCATCTCACTGAGTGGGCAAGAAACCCCACTGGGTGGGCAAACCACCCCACTGGATGGACAAGCAACCCCATTGGGTGAGCAATCTGTTAGAGTAAAACAATATCCTGTCTAAGTAACGAATGTGGTTATATAAACAAGTCATGTGATTGTCAGTCGTCTGACAGTGTATGGTTTGGGCGGATATAGATGGCGTCGTATATATATAGAGAATAAACGTATGTAAGCTCGAACAAGAAAACTTTATCCGCCTATTTTATCAGGTTATGGGCCCAGGAATTCGCTAGTTCCTGGATTAAGAGAATATAAAATGGATAAAGAAGTGGAAAATGTACGAGTGCCCTTGTTCGATGGTTCGAATTATCCGCAGTGGAAGTACCGGATGACGGTGCTGCTAGAGGAGCATGAGCTCATGTCCTGTGTTGAGCAGGAAGCGGCGGATGACCATTCATCGGAGGTGAACGAAGGGGATACGCCTGATATAAAGAAATCGAAAGGGAAATTGGCAGAGCAACGTCTAAAGAAAGACAGACGCTGCAAGTCGCTGTTGATCTCCAGGATTGCTGACAACATGCTGGAATACGTTCAAGATCAGCAAACACCCAGAGCAGTATGGCTGGCCTTGGAACGAGTGTTTCAGCGGAAAAGCATTTCGAGTCGACTTCATCTGCAGAAAAGGTTGCTGACGCTGCGGTACGATGGCGGTAAATTGCAGGATCATTTCCTAACCTTCGAGTGGATCGTCCGGGAGTACAAGTCAACCGGAGTAAAGCTGGAGGAGATTGATATCGTCTGCTATTTGCTATTGACGATGGGGCCGACGTACGCAACGGTGATAACAGCACTGGAAACGATGCCAGAAGAAAAACTGTCGTTGGAGTTCTGCAAATGCAGATTGCTTGATGAGGAAATCAAGCGGAGCGGCGAAAACAACAGCAGGTCGAATGGATCAGCAGTGGAAGCGGCTGCATTCAGCGGATCCGGAAAACCGCACGGGGGAACAAAATATCAGAAAAAGAAAAAGAAGTTTACCAACTGGAAGTGTTTCAGGTGTCACCAGACTGGGCATAAGATGGTGGATTGCCCAGAAGACAAGAAGAAGAAGAAAGATACAACGACATCGGGTGCGCATTTTGGAACAGCTGGAAGCAAGATTTGCTTCATGAGCGGTGACAACGACGGGCTACTCAAAACGAGCTGGATTATCGATTCCGGTTCTTCCGAGCATTTAACAAACGATCGTGGTTTGTTTGAGGAGCTGTTGCCACTGAAGGAGTCGATGCGTATTGCAGTAGCAAAAGAAGGTCAGTTTATAGTTGCTAAGCAATATGGTAATATTCCTGTGCGCTGTGTATTAAATGGAAAGACGATTTCCATAAGTTTGCAAAACGTGTTGTACGTTCCAGAGGCACAGGTAAATTTGCTATCTGTTCGGAAAATGGAGATGGCCGGATTAAGCGTGATATTCGCTGATGGTGTCGTTATGATCAAACGTAACTCAGAGATTGTTGCAATGGGAACGCGTCGTGGAAAATTATACGTCATAGATTTTCATCAGAACGAGTTACAATCAGCGTTATATTCGTGTGGCCGAGTGCCCAAGGATCTCGTATTGTG
>STHB01016414.1:0-12669 GCA_018908115.1 Anopheles rivulorum
TCGGCAATTGGGCAGCAAATGGACCCATCTAGTGTTAAACGGTTTGTTACATTCCATCTGCGTTCCTTGACGATGATGATGATGATGAGTGATGCGTTACATTTCACCGCGGATTATGGGCACTATCTCGCCAGCCAGCCAGGCGGTGGACGGACGGACGGCAAACGGGCAAACATCGTTTCAGGTCAATCCACCCGAAACCACGGTCGATTAAACGGAAGCGTCGCCCATAACCGGGTGACAGGGTAGGGGTAGAAAGGGAAGGTGCTACGAAGGGCTGAGCGGGGAAGCGATGCTTTTCGCTCGAAAAACAAAAAAAAAAGGGTGTCAAAAAGGTTATGGGCGTAATTTGGTGCTTAGGAGGAGAAGAAAATGCATCCAATTCCGGGTGATCGAACGATCGTGAATCGGTTCCGTGGAGCATTATGGGGCCCATGAAGGAAGGATGAATCGCCAGACCAACCATTTGCAGTCTTGATCTAACATTGGAATAGTGCGCCTTTGACTTTGTAACACGAACTGACTAATAAGGCCTGTACTCAGAAAACAAATGTTTTGTTTTATGAAATATTTTTGACCCAAAAAATATGTTTTCCGATAAATCCGTTACAATCCGATAAAATCCGTTTATCCGTTTTAAAAATTCGAATGATTTGATCCACAAATAGTTGGACTAAATAATCAGTTAAAATAAACCGATGTTGCCATTCCTATTTTCAAATATTAAATCGCTTTTTATCACTCACTGAATCGATTCCATTTACACTAAATCGCCCAACAAACCCATCTAAAACATAAAACTGCCCAGCAAAAACTCAACTCAATTGAAAACAATTGAATCCACCGTACCGGGGGACGGTACGACGGCTAAAACATACCACCAAAAAAAAAAAAAAGGAGTAAACAAAATACCTTTCTCATTTGCAAATGAAAACACACACCGTCGCGTATTTCGTACAACTTCCGTCGTTTGTTTGAGGATTTTTTTTGTTTTGTCGTGCCTGTGTTTGCATCGCTATCGAACTTGCAGAAATTAAAAAGTAAGGGTTTTACGCTACCAGCAACGCACAACATTTCAACCACCCCCTCACCCATGCGTATATCTCACCGTACCCACCGTAAACCATTGCCGGTAAAGTGGTTGAAATTTAAATGAATATTGCCAACTGTAAACGGATAAACGGGGTAAAGTTTTCGGCAGAACGATAGCGAAAACGTTTGTGTGAGCGTGTTTTTTTCTTTTTTTTTCGTTGCATATTTGGATGAAAAACGAGAAGGTAAAACTTGGGAAAATCACACCAAAAAAAAAAAAAAACTCGCCATGATACGAAAAGCGCTCGAGATAAATGCCTTTGTTGGGCAGCTCCTCGTCCAACATTCCTGCGTGTTGTGTACCGAGCAGTGTGTACTGCGTGGCCAAACAAAACAAAAACAAAAACCGGAGGGTATTGCAGATAATTTGAGATTATTTTTTGTGCTTGTTCGTTCCCTCCAGTTACACATTTAATTGAACGATCGGTGGACGATGGTGTCGGGTGGGTTGAAAAAAAAATTGTTTGGTCAAAACAAAAAAAAAACGAGGAAAATGGAAAATCACACAACAAGTTGTAAAAAAAGCTGAAAAACAAAACAAAAAAAAAACGTCGAAAAGCAGAAAATAATTACCATCGTAAACTACTTTCGTTTGGAAATAATTGAAATCAGGGTGCCCGGCGTGCGATGGCGCGTCATGTTAAACAAGTTTTATCAATAACACAAGCACTGGTAAGCATTTCACACGTTCGCGTGAAAATCTACACCAGTGAAGTGATGTGCCCACACACACACACATACAAACACACTCTCACACACACGATGCCGGTCAAATCCGTGGTAAAGCTTGGTTCTCGGTTTGCCGAACCGTACGGGGCGAGAAGATTGAAATGGCCCCGGGGCGATTGATGGCTGCTGATGTGGAATGAGTTCTACAGGATTAAAATTACGTCACCCTGCTTTTGGTGGCCCGTTTCTGTTTCTGCCTCGTGTGAATGAGCTATTCGAGCTGATGAAAGAAATCTAGCTGTACCAATCAGCTGAAGCCGTCTTTCTAGGGTGCTTCATAGACACAATTCACAAAGCTCCGCTGCACTGGGGAAATAGAAATTATCAGCAGTAGGTGATTTTGGAACAGTGGGCAGAAGAAACCAGACACACACACACACACACACATCCTTTTCTTTACCCGAGAAGCGAAGAAGCTCCAAACGGTGCCCCCCGGGTGATGGTTGTTGTGGATTTGTTGTTTTACTTTGCAGCAACAAATCGTAATGTTATTGTTTCGTCTTCACCGCTCTAGCTCTCGACTCGGTGTCGTCGTGGTGTTTTTTTATTTTTTCCCTTTCCTGCCGTTGTACTTCAGTTTCAAATGAAGTCACCACAAATGAAGAATAATTAACTTTCTTCATTGCTGTGTTCACGAAACACGCAAACAGGCAGAAGGACATGAAGCACTCGAACCAATCAACACTGGGGAACCACGGGAACCCCCCCCCCCCCCCCATATGGGGCCCGACACATTGTTGACGCTCCTGTCAATCGGGCGCGAGGGTTGTTTCACCCTGCTGGGTGGAGAGAGATGTTTGCGCTTGATAGAATTGTCTTGTGCGAGCAGTGCGCGGAAGACGACTACTGAGCCGTGCTTTTTACTGAGGTGTGCGAAGCTGCAGTTGCCATCCACTGTCGGCACACTGTGTCCGCGTGTTTGCGACGACAGAACGAAAGCACTAGATGAATATGTACAGCTTGCGTTAAAACAAGCAGTGCCATTTGTAATTTGGCAGTACTCGAACGTGTAAGACGATAAGACGATGGTTTCGAAGTAACACACCCAAAACCCGTTCCGTGCGGAAAGCTCATTTACGAGCGACCGTACTTGCTGCTGACGAGAGTGTGCCATAATTTGTCATTTGTACGAGTTGGGTTACTGGTGAAAAATGAAACACATTTGCGTCTTATTACCCACAGCACTGAATGGATTGTCCACCGTGTGTAAGGAAATTGCTTTTCCACTATGTTTTCCACTTTGAGCGCTTCTCGGCACACGTTCATCGGCAGGTATCACAAATCCAAGGTAAGCGAAAGAAAATACCGGTTCGACTGCAATTGATCGTGCGCGGTACGTGTGATATTAACACAATGTTTTGGATTATTGCTCCACATTGCCCAAAAGCATAAGGCTGGCTGGCCCGGTCGGTGTTGGGTAAATAAAAAAAAAACACCCCAAAACAAGTAACCCCTTCCCGAGCGTAACGATTCGAGAACCATTTTCGGACGGAAATGGCATTCGTCATTGTGTGTGCGTTTTTTTTCTCGCTCTTCTCTTCCTTCCCTTCTTAATGTGCCCACAATTATCAACCCATCAAGCGGTGACCGAAATTGATGCCGCTAATGAATACCAACTTTGACGGATGCTGTACCCCGATGCTTGTTTTTGATGTGGTCTCGTTTTGTCGTACCGTTTCGCTTTCGGCTGGCTTTAGAATGATTACGCCTCGTCCATTTGTTGACCGGCCGGGCCGGATCGAGCACCGCCAGACGTACGACGGATGGCGATTACAGTTCGATTAAAATTTTGTCATCCATCAGGTGCGGTGTGACGGAGAGCAATACGCGCTAGTTTTCTACAGTTACATGATCTTTGCCGACGAGTGATTACCTGCCAACCAATTACTCTACTAGTGATTGGCAATTCTATTCAAACCGCAGCGTAAACGCGCACTGTTTATAGGGGTGTGAGTAAAAAATGTGAAGCAATTTTTCTCCAGTTTTTTGATATTTGGGAGTAATGCTTTAAACGACGGCGACCGGTGACGAACGGAACAGTTACATGAATTAGTGGTCAACGGTGCATTGTACAGCATACGGCAACTTTTCATCATCTCCACGCACGGACATAATCGCATCGAGGCTCATTCAATGGACGGTGTCGTTAAGGATTTCGTTGTACAGTAATTTACCTCGGTCACACTAGACACATAAGAGCATCGCTAGTAATGTGTTGGATTTCGTGTCCATTTTGGTTGCCTGATTGAAGAAATTTATCAAAGGACTCACCTGAAAGAAAAGAAGGAAAGGAAAGCGTTTTAGTCAAATGGGCGCGCTCATATGATTGCAGATTAAAGTTGATTGTATTCTTGTACTGTGAGGTTACTGTTTGAATGGACTGATATGTTTTTTCTTGCTAGAGATACTCAGCTCGTTGCTAAGTTTGGATATCTCATATGGATGCCTTAAGGCTTGGAATAGATAATAATCACCTAGACCTAGATTATTTCTAGGCTTCTTTATAGGATCACATTCATGTATTTATAAGTAGCCTAGGTCATATCTCAGGAGAAGGCATTCTTCAGGAAATACTTCTTTATAACTTTATAACTTCACATAGGGTTCAACTTTTCTTTTCTTTTTAAAGGGATAATACACAGATCTTTCCTGAGTTTATTCTTGAAAAAATGGAGATCAAAAATCATTAATATCTTAAAAAATATAACAGTTCTACGAAAATCATCGATGTATAGTCTAAATGTCTAGACTTCTTGAAATACTAAGTTAATCAGTTAGATTTGAGTTTTGCGATGCGATCAATGGTGTCGCAGATACCTGGATAATTGAATGCCCCCAAAACTCACTAACTTTTTAATAGGAATTGCATACTTTCATTACAAAACAACATTAAATTTATAACCCATACGAACAGCGTTACACATTTCGTTCGCATGCTTGGTTTGATGCATGCCTATTGCCCAGCGGTGATCGCTAAGTTTACGGCGCGAATACGGTTACTCAAACCGCACCAAAACGAGCATTAATGCGCGCGCATGGCGCGTCCACTCCTTAGGGGCCTAACTACACCTTTTACAAAAAAAAAGATCACCTCTAATCGCTACAGCATGCAGCAGCGAAAATTAATGATCACCCGAAGCGCGATCATTTTGGCAGCGACGACAGTAGTAATCCTTTGGGTGCTGTGTTTAATGGGAACTTTTAAAGCTTAAACAGCGACCCCCAGACGCAAAGCGAAAGTAAAACCCTCGTCTACCAGCGCTCGTGTGTCCTGGGACAGGGCTGGTACGGGTCCGAACAGCATGCATCGCACCGTGTTCCGCCCGGAGGACGTGAGCCGTATGTGATTGTTTCGCGTAACAGCGTTTTTTTTTTTGCTTCTTTCGTTATTACAATTTCTATATTGCTTTCAAACATCGATCTTGCTCGCTCGGGTTTAAGAGGGCACATTTTATGTACCCATTCGCTTTGCGACATCAACAACCCCAAAAAAAAAGTAAAAGAAGAAGGAAAACTCGAACAAATTGAAACTTAGCAGGAGCGTTAGTATCAGATTTCCGAACAACAGCTGCTACAGGTCAAGATGGTTTAAATTGGTCACAACTGGAGCCATCGCACCGAACGGCTGCAGTACGCCCCAAAGAGCCTGGGAACGCTTTTTTATTTCGCACATCCCGTGGGGATTGGCGCGTAACCCACGTTTGTAACCTCTTTCCGACCGGCAATGACACGGCTTACCACCTCGTCCACGATCACTGCCTCCTTCCACCCGCCGTCCTGACTCACCCTGCGGACAAGTTAGCACGTGAAATAAATCGACAGCCACGATCTTTCACGAGCCGCAACTCCCGTCCTACGCTCTGACGAAGAAAGAAAAAAAAAACGGTCCGAAAAAGGGACGACACCACAATGTGACAGGATTGAGGCGAGATAGTTTATGCTTCACACATCCACAATCCCGGGGGCCCGGGTTGCGCTAATTGCCAGCGTTAGTATTTGGTGCGGTGGCAATGCAATGTTCTGAGCTTTTTTTTCGGTTGTCTACAGTGAGAACTGCAGTTTTCCGTTGCAGGGGATGGACATCGGACGTGTGGTGTGGGAATCAGCCACACGGATGACGTTTGGCGATTGCGAACGTGCAACCCCCCTCCATTGGACCCATTTTAGGAGGTGATTTAAGGAGATGCAATGCACGTCACGGTGTGCGGGATCGAGCGCATTAACATCATTCTCCGAGTTTTTGCCCTCCGCTTCCACAGGGTTTGGAATCGCGTGGAAGTGTCACCACAGTTCGAAGGTGACGTTTTGTTTTCACCATTTTTCTGTACCTTTCCAATTCCTTTGGTAAATACATTGAATATGGAGTATCCACTGCGAACCACTCTTAAAGCGATGGCTCTAAACATCCTTAAAGATGCATTAACGGTGGGTGAAAGTTTTCAGTGTTTAATCCACTTGCCTGTGCTGGAGATTTCGCTGCTCGGTAACTACTGTGCCCAAGTCTCTCCGCCCGGATGGTCCCAGATTACCATCTAAGCTGATGAGGGGATGATAATTAATTGGATAAGACCGACAGCGAGCAGTGTCATCTGACGGCCAAAGGGACCCATTTCCATCACATCTTTTTCACGCCTCTTTGTGTGTGTGTGTGAGTGAGTTTTATTTTCCTTGCAACAAAAAAAAAACAAGCTTCGGAATAAAAACAACCAGATCCGATCCGGAAAAGATAGCTAATGCTACCAGGAATTAGACACGGATGGGAACCCCAGTGGTTACCGCGTATAATTGAGCAAAGTTAATTCTCACGCGGTTCTCATCCTTAACTTCGAAATTGCTACTCCCTTTCCCGTCCCTTTCCCTTCCCTGTTTCCTTTCTGCCGCAAATCCATTCCGCTGCCTGACAGCATCAGTAAGTACTTGCTGACTTGCTGGAGAGAGATAATTGAGCTATATTTTGCATATTCTGATTTCTAAGGCATTGAAAAAAGCAGCTCTTCACAAGCGAAAGAAATAACGCGATAGCGTCATCACCGGGAAGGAACGTAAAGCTTCTTCGTGCGCGGGGAGAATGCAAAAAAAAAACAGAGATGCTCCCTATAAAAGCCCCAATCAAGCAATGTGTCTTGCTGGGTTGCTCTCCCACCAAAGATGTCTTCCGAGATGCGGCCCCTAATCGAGCGCACCCCTATACGAGCACACACACACACACACACACTGACTTCAGAGTCCCATCTTTATTGGCCCATTTTGATTCGCTGACAGTGGCATAAAATTGCAATAATATTATTGTTCGTTCCCTTCGCGATCAGTGCAAAACGGTGTCATTTTGTTTCGTCTACGGCCTGAAAAGCCTAGTGGAAATTGAAGCTGATGCCGCCGCCATCACTTGGCTCTAATGGGATGAATCTGCTGTGGGGACTCTTTTTTTTTTTTGCCCACCCCGCTGTCTCCTGCTCCTGGCTCAAGTGGTATAAAATATTAAACAAACATCCAATTGAGCCTGGGAATGGATTGGTTGATGGGGCTTTCAGTTATTGGTTTGGCCGGGGAACGAAAAGATGCATTGGGTTGGTACCGGCTTGGCCGAGAGTAAACGGTTTCCGATTTAACGCTAATGAACTTGTTGAGCGCGAACAGTGGGGCCGATGGTGTTCACAGCTTCTCAGGATATTGGCAACCATATGGCATTATTAGCAGACGAAACAATGTTCAATGAATTGGACTCGTAAACGGTAGGATATCATATTAGGTGTATTGTTTTGCAATTACCATTCGACTCCGTTCTGCGGGCTAGAAGCTTATTCGTTCCAATAACATAAAGCTGAACATATTGTTTGTGCTCACTATAAGACAATCCATTAATACGATCACTCTGTTTATTGTAAATAAGAGTACCGTGGCATTGCACCCAAAGTATCACATTTGTAATGTTTAGATATGCTTATTTTGTGCATTAAAAATAATTCCTGCGTTAATCATAAAAGTACCGCTACTGTGCTCTTTCTGATTCACCAACCAAATAGCAAACTATACCTTTGAATTTCACGACAGCATCCGATACATAAACAAACTGTCCATCATTTTGCACCACACGCACACGCAGAAAGTGATTGACGCACGTACGGTTAGTTTTGATCCTGCAATTTGACCCGAACAGTTTCGAGACATATCTGGCTACGACTCCTTTGTGGGTTGATGCATTCACCGCACATCAATCGATCGGATCGCAGTATGGAGGAGAAACAAAAAAAGAAATCCATAAAACAGGACACAACAACAGGAAACATTTGCCCACAACCAAGTCGTCTGCGAAGCATTTTGGAAAATGGAGTTCCACCCAACGAACTCCACCCCACATGCACCCGGAGGGGGATCCCGGGAGCTGCCCGGTAGTTGTGCATGATTGACATCAATTATGGATGCGCAAGCAAACACAATTTTAATGCATCTTCCACAAAACAAGCCATCGAGCCAATCATCTCAAAACGGCATCACTTTCGGCGTGCAACCCCCTTTAGCGGCGGTGGAAAATCCGGGAAATCTGCAAACCAACCAAACCAACCAACCATCCAGCAGGCAGACAGACAATCGGAGCGAATGTTTTGACGCCAAGCGATGGAGGCGAGCCAAAACGCTCGCTGATCAAAATCGACGCACGTTCCATTTGCGAATTTCCTTCGCGCGTTACGCGCTTCCGATTCAATTTAGTATTGTGCTAGTTTTATACCATACCAGTGCGAGTGTGAGAGATGGATGGAGAGAAATTTTATTAATTTTTCGAATGGAGGAAGTGCGACTTTTCCTTCGAATTGATTGATCCTAATCAATTAGCGAAACTGAACGGCACACAAGGGGCCCGCGTTCCCCGATGGCGAACGTGAGGTGTTTTAGGTTGATCGGTTAGCAAGGCAACTAGATATTGATTGATTTCAACATTCCAAGAAACGGCCATCTGTAGCAACGGCAAATGTGGTAATACACGTGCGTGCAACATAATGAAAATTTTCACTCAATTATTAATCGTTACATGCACTTGGATCGAACCTATTGAGTGAGTCAGTTAATCACGATTGATTGGAAAACCCGGAAAGGAAGCACATATTGGGTTTCTTGGATGCGTTAGAGTTGTTGGTGTCGCACATGTGAAATGGAGATGTCTACAGGGTATTCGATCGCTGAGAGCGTTATTGCTGCACTCATCGTAAGAAACGAAATATTTTAATAATCTTTTATTTATAAGTTATGAAAAGATATTAAACAATACAGTTGTACAAATTCTTGAATTTTGGGAGATCCTTCAATCCTTAGCAATTCAAGAATTTTTTAATATGCATGTTTTCATAGCACATATTCAGATTTATTTATTACATTAAAAGGTACATCCAGATTCGTGAATCTAAATTAAATTAATAAACAACACAATTATCACAACTTTGTAATCGAAAATGTGCTTCAATGTCGATTTCAATCATAAAAAGTGAAATTGAATTTTTGTTTGTTATGAACTCAAATCCAAATTAAGCCATTGCGTTTGTACATTGATATGTTTCACATATGTGGAGCAATATTTAATCATGCATCTTATCGATTCAGCGGGAAAAAAATGCACATGAAAATGTTACCAACCATATGCAATCGCGTTAATGATGAAAGGATGAGGAAAACCTGTATCGAACTCAGCTGATTTTCAATACGTTTGCATAATTTCTGTACAAATTATCCTTCGCCGGATGAGTTGCGATCGGTATGCACACTTCGCACCTCCCAATCTCACGATCAGTTCATCTTTGTTTGCGCGTTAAAAAAAAACACAGAAGTAAAGGCACAATAACAAACAGTAAATGAACGAGTTCGATGTTTAATTTGCTACGCTTTTGAAGGTATTTCGCAACCCTGAAAATACGCCAACACAACAGCAAAAAACTGCAGAGCGACCTTGGTGTTTGCGATTCGGTGAACCGTAAAACCGCCGGCTCGGTAAAGCACTCTCGGCACCATCATGGCCTCATTTGCTAACCAACTCCATTTTGATATCAGCCCCAGACCAGATGTGCAGCATCTAACAATTGCATTGGATTGCATGCATGCATGTGGACAGGGGGTGCCGGGGGGGAGGGGGGGGGGGGGAGATGCAAAAAAAAAGAACATCACGGGTATAAAAATATCAACTCAAAAACGAACGCCGATCACGATACTTATTTTGTTTGCCTTTGCACCGGTGTGATGAGAATGGGGGAGAGAGTTTTTTTTTTGTTGGTGCTTGCTTCCTTTTGCCACGGAAGCTTTAACGCAACCTCCAACCTTTCACCTTTTTTGTGCCCAGGAAGGTAGGAAAATAATTTCCCGCTTTTGCAAATTTAATGATATTCAAACAAATCGATTTCTGCCAGACCGCCACACTTGCAGCAGAGCGGACGTTGTTTGACCTCGTGCATATGTGCTGATCTCTGACCTGGTGGCGAAGCGACAGCAATAAAGCGATGCGTCGTGCTTTCACGGAAGTGTGCATTAATGTAGCCGGCCGATACACCCGTCGAAACATAAATCCTCCTTCCCGGGAACCTGGAGTGGACGCCGGTTCGGTACACGCTTATAAAGGAAGAAAGGAAAGGAAACGAGACCGGGAAAACTACACACAGTCACCGGTGTTTGGATGGTGTCGCTTTTCAAACCAGGTGCAAAATTTATGTACCTTAATGGAAATAAGGTGTTAATTAGTAATTAATTATACTAGTTACACACGGCCGGGGAAATCGGCACACTCGCACACCGACCGACGGTCGAGTGACTCTCCCGCTCATGTGGCGGTGATGAAAACGAGAATCAACAACGAGACAACAACAGGCGGGACACAACGTGCGCCGCCTGCGTGTACGGAGCGCGTAAAGCGCAGTCGAAGCTTGAAAGCGCGAGCCAAAGAGCGATGAAACAAAATAAAAAAAAAATAAAAACCTGCGCTTTGCCTCAAGACAAAACACCTCCCGATATTAACAGGGCGCGTGAAGTAAAACGATGGTTCTGGACAAAACAGCAAAGACGCAACCAGAACAAAAAAAAACATTGTGGCATTGGGCTGTTGTGTGTGCGCGCAAAACCTGCGGCGAAAACGCAGCATAAACGTGACAAAGAGAAACAACCGACGACGCAGCCTGAGCAAGACGCCTGGGACGCTGACATCATACGAAAAAAAAAAGGTAGAACGCAAGAAATTACCCACCGAAGGGTGTGAGTGGGAGAGCACACACAAAGTTATTCTACCCAACCTCCTTTGACTAATGGTGTGGGTCACCCCCTTCCGGGCAAAGGGTGGAGACAAAGTTTGGCAAAGGAGTTGTTGCTGAAAACCCGAACAAACAAAAGTGATAAATGAGTCGCGGAAAAAGCGGGGAGTTACGCCAAATGGGGAGGATGGCAGCGAAGACGCACGCGTCAGCAGGGAACAACATCACCACAATGCTGAACCACTACGAACAAGAAGGAGGACTGATGGTTTTTCATCCTCCAGCTCGCCAGGTCTTCTACGAGCTGGACCTCAGCATGCGATAAAATCATAAAACACGTATCCAAACAGACACTCACACACACGCACCCAGACAGACGACAGAAGGTTGCAAAACAATGTCGCTGTGGGTTCTTTCCACCCGGTATCGGAGAATCGTTTGTATCATCTTACGCCTTTGTTGGTTGCAGCGATGGAGAGATCCAAACAACGGAAAACCGCCAAAGCCACTTATTTGTGCCTCGGGAAGCGGATAAACCATCGCGCGGATAAGCTATGCAAAGTGTAGCAAGAGAAAAGAGTCATTGCAACAACTGGAAAGCAAAAAAAAAAATATATATATATATATACACACAATATACAATATTGCCCACAAATATCCCTTTGGCTCCACAATGTTGGGTGCGCGGCGGTTATTTGTTTTTGTTTTGTTGCTGTTTTCTTTACTGTTTTTTGTTTGGTTGTGTGTACGTACGGATAGCACCGGCTTGATAGCAAACAGTGAAACATACTAGCAGCAACAAAGGCGCAAAATTGTGAGCAGATGTTTCACATTGTTTGTTTATTTCGTCCCGGAAAATAAAGCCAACCGTCATCTGATAAGCTGCAGATGTGTGGTTTGTTATTTGGCCTCCCGGAGAAAAAAGCTTGTACAGCGCAATTAATGGTACCCAGGCAAGGCAAACGTATTTTTGCCAGTAGAACGGTGCGGAAAGCGATTTAAATGTTGTTAAAGTTACGAATTAAAGTGTGCCGAATAATGTGGAAAAAATACCAAATGTCCGGGATAAAGCAAAGCACAAGAAGGAAATGCATTTGTGAACATCGTACTTTATTCACCTCAAACAGGGCTGACAATATGGAGAATAAGCAGTAATGACATATAAAAAAAATGAGTATAGAAAATAAAGTAAGTATATCTTTAGAGAATGTTATACAAATAAATAAAAAAGGAATATTAAAAAAACGACAGATGATACCCCAAATACGCCACTAAATTGAAACATCCTGTCAAACCTGTCAATGTCAGCCTAGTGACATTCACTAAGTCAAACCTACCAGGATGTACGGGCAGGTTGAGAAGTTGAGTTGAGATACAAAATACAAAGACAACATTAATCGAAGTTTTAAACAAATGTCATACAAATCAGTAATGAAAAATAATTCCTATGACTGTTAAGTAAATTTCATTTAAAGTAGGCAGAAAAATTTGAGATGAAAGGTCTAAAAAATATCAGCTTATCAACAATATCGTCCTACATTGTATCTTCAAGTTTCATTCTCAAAAGCATCCCAAAAGGACAAAGTACACACGCATAAAGTAGTTTGCTAAATCTGGCCATCATCAC